>CAWUPM010000495.1:0-105177 GCA_963924295.1 Dioctria rufipes
CTTCGTCTCATTCTGTTTTGAACCTGCTACCATCAAACAGATTCATACAAAATTCTTGTGTGCGTCGCTCTACTGCCCTAGTGCCCACACGCAGTAACACCATTATTGTTTTATTCTAGTAATTTATATGGTGACAGAAACTAATTCCGGTTTTCTTCTTCTTTTCAGAAATAAAGAGACGGACACGTCATTTGGATCATTATTTTTTTTTTTTATTGAATTTTTACATTGAATTGTTATTTGAATTTCTAGTTTTAAGTATTATTTGAATTTTGTGATATTAGGTTAAGGAAATGAATTATGAAATAAAATTTTATATTTGAATTTGGAAAACGACTGAGTTATCTTTTCAAAAACCGGCATCTCTCCCTTATTGTTTGAGACCAGCTCTCACATTGATCCTTCAAAGCCGGATAACTCAGTCAGTCAAATATAAAATTGGAATATATTGCTTAATACCACAAAATTTAAGCTCCGCCATTCAAAATGCCTACAGATGACGAACGCAGTATATCTGACGCCGGGGACGAAACCATTAGCTCAGTATTAGAGTTGGTTGAGTCTCAAAAAGAGGTCAAAGATTTAATAGAAGACCTCTTTAAAAGGCATCAAAGAGAAGGCAAGAAAAAGACTGTCAAATCGACAGAGAAACGTTTACAAACGTTCACCGAATATTGGAAAGAATTCCAAACGCGGCATAGGGTAATTCAAAAGAGAGCGACAAATGAAGATCGCAAATTAGAATACTTCACGAAAGAGACATTTAGTGATGTACAGGAGTATTATATTGAAAAAGCAGCAAGCATGGAAGAGGATATAGATAGACTAACTCCAAAGCCTGTTAACAATCCTCCTCATACTCAGACATCACATGCTAGCACAAATTCATGTAATAATGAAAGACTCCCCCGAATTAAACTTCCCACCTTCAATGGAGAATACTCTACGTGGATTTCATTCCACGATTTATTTAATTCAGTTATACATAACAACAATAATTTAAGAGACGTTGACAAACTATATTTTCTGAAAACTAATCTAATAGGAGAAGCTGAAAAGCTGCTCAGGCATTATGAAATATGCGACGCAAATTATAAACCAGCTTGGCAACTCCTAAAGGAGCGCTACTCAAATAAGCGAATTCTAGTCAACGTACAACTAAAAAAATTATTGTCTCTCCCAACTACTAATCATGATACCGCCGAAAATATTAAAAGACTACTAGACAACATAACAGAAGCATTATTAGCATTAAAGAATTTAGATGTAGAAACAAACAATTGGGATCCAATTATTATATACTTGACTGTACAGAAATTACACCCAGATACGCATCAATTATGGGAACAGAGCTTACATAGTAGCACTGAGTTACCAGAATTAAACACACTAAAAAAATTCCTAGAGTCTCGCTTTCGAACTCTGGAAATGATAGGAAATAAAAATACATTGTCGAACACGATACAAAGAAAACCTTCCTCACCTAAACCAATATATGGACTCTTGAACAATACTAAGAGTTCAACACGAACACACCCCCCCACAACTAAAACCTCTTGCAGTCATTGCAAAGGTAACCATATCATATTTCATTGTCCAACCTTTAGAACTCTGACCACGCGACAACGACACGAAGTTGTCTCGAATAAGCATTTATGTAAAAACTGCTTATCACCCAACCATTCAACCTTAAATTGCACCAGCAGTAAGAAGTGTTACCATTGCAAGAAAAATCATAACTCATTACTTCATTACGAGCAAAATCATTTGGTTTCAAAATCACCTATTCAGATCTCCCAAAATTCCAATATGGAAGCAAAGCAATGCTCACCCACCGATAGAAATAATGAACTGCAAGTCCAAAATTTTCTAACCTCAAACTTGAAAAGGGCACTTCTTTCTACAGCTCTGATTAACATTATAGCACCATCCGGAATCACAATGACATTCCGAGCATTAGTAGATTCTGGGTCACAAGTGTCCATTATGACCGAAAGAGCTCTTAAGCGATTACAGCTTAAAGGATCTCCGACCACCCATCAACTAATTGGACTTGGCACAACACTCACTAACACCGCTGTAAAACAAGCAACTGTCACAATTAACTCCTTATATACTAAATTCCAAATGGAGAGCAACATGCTCATTATCAAAAAAATTACCGAATTATTGCCAGCCCAGACAATTGCAGTGTCAAACTGGAAACACATCACCAATCTGACTTTAGCAGACCCCACCTTCTCAATCCCAGGAGAAATCGATGTTCTGCTTGGAGCAGACATCTACGCCGCCATTATTAAAAATGGAATAAAAAGAGGACCTGGCAATTCTCCAACAGCCCAAAACACAGAATTAGGATGGATTCTGGTTGGAGCAGTACCAGAAACAACAAGCACCATTACAACTGTGCTATCCACCCACACTACAATAAATACCGAATGGGATAACCAGTTGAGAAAATTTTGGGAGCTCGAAGAATGCACCATCCGACCAACATTGTCACACGAAGATCAACTTTGTGAAACGTTGTACAAAAATACAACAAAACGCCTACCCTCTGGAAAATACGAGGTTCATTTGCCATTTAAGAACCGTAATGCACCACAGCTTGGACAATCTAGGAATATGGCTGTTAAACAATTCCTACAATTAGAGAAAAAATTGTCCAACAACCCAGCAATTGGCAAATTATATAAAGATTGCATAGATGAATACACTCAGCTTGGCCACATGAAGCCTATTCCACCAACACTAGTAGAAAACAAAATATACGAAAACATTCCTTTCTACTATCTACCACACCACGCTGTGCTCAAAGAGAGTTCTACCACAAAACTTCGAATAGTTTTCAATGCCTCAGCTCGTACGTCAAATGGCAAATCATTAAATGAGCAACTGCTAGTTGGACCTACAATCCAACCAACACTTTGGACTACCTTACTAAGATGGCGTCTGTACAAGTTCTCTTTTACAGCAGATATAGAGAAAATGTACAGAATGATCCAGATGGCACCTCAACACCAAAATTTCCAGAGAATAGTTTGGAGAAATACTCCAAAAGAAGAGTTGAAAGATTATGCCTTGACTACGGTCACATTTGGAACAACACCAGCGCCATATCTTGCCATCAAAACGTTACAGCAATTAGCACAAGATGAAGCGACTAATTATCCCCTTGCAGCTAAGAGCATCATGAGAGAGTTCTATGTCGATGACTTAGTCTCAGGAGCCCATACTCTCAGTGAAGCAATACAACTGCAACGTGAACTTATCGAGGCCTTAGCAAAGGGAACATTCAACCTACGTAAATGGACTGCCAACCACAATGATCTTCTAAAAAATATACCATTGGATCATCGAGAATTAAAAACCAACTTGGAATTCTCTGATAACGAATCCATAAAAACTCTCGGAATACGTTGGTATCCAACAACAGACTTTTTCTCTTTTAAAGTCAGTGTCCCCGAACCAAAAACCACATACACCAAACGAATAATATTATCTGAAGTATCGTCTCTGTTCGATCCGCTAGGCTGGTTAGCTCCATGCATAATTACAGCCAAAATCATAATTCAGAAACTCTGGCTCTCCAAATGTGACTGGGACGACCCGGTACCTAGAGAAATTTTAAAAGAGTGGAATTATTTCAAAGACCAGCTACATACTATTCAGGACATTCAGATTCCACGTTGGCTAGGCTACCAGCCTAACAAAAGCGAGATGGAACTACATGGTTTTTGCGATGCCTCAAATAACGCCTATTCAGCCGTTTTGTATTTAAAAATACATCCTAATGAGAACTCCAGAGTACAAATCGTGACAGCAAAAACTAAAGTAGCTCCCATCAAACCAGTCTCACTACCTCGACTAGAGCTATGTGGTGCTGTCTTACTTTCTCGGCTTATTAAACAAGTTGTCAACGATTTAGAACTAGAGAAAGTTAAGGTTAGAGCGTGGACAGACTCTAATATAGTTTTAGCTTGGCTACGAAAGCATCCATCCACCTGGAAAACGTTCGTGGCCAATCGCATCTCGGAAATACATGAAAACATACCACAAGCTACTTGGAATCACGTCCTCTCCAAATCCAATCCTGCAGATGTAGCGTCAAGAGGCATTCTGCCAAACACTCTAGTCACAATGTCTATGTGGTGGAACGGCCCAGACTGGCTGCATCAAGATGAGGAATATTGGCCTCAACAATCTTTGGAGGTACATACTCAACTAGAGTATAAAAAACCAAAAGTTCTCACTACTACTGTCGATGAACAAATAATTGTACTAAATAAATATTCTTCATTTCAAAAAACCATTAGAGTAACTGCATACTGTCTCAGGTTTATAAACAGCATGCGCAAAATACAGTCCACTACACAATATTTATCAGTATCCGAGTTAAAAAAGGCAGAACTATGCCTAATCAAACTGCTCCAGAATATCTCTTTTCCTACCGAAATCAACCAACTGCAGAAAAAATTACCCCTTCCTAAAAAGAGTCGAATTCTGTCTCTCAATCCCATGCTCGACTCTGAAAATATCCTACGAGTTGGAGGTCGTCTCACCAAGTCTCAGCTAAGTTACGACCAACGACATCCCATAATTCTTCCCAATAACCATCACTTAACCAACATTCTCATTGATCATATACATCATTATACATTACACGGAGGCACTCAAATCATATTGAGTACTATAAGAAACCACTATTGGTTAATAAACGCCCGCAATACGATCAGACATCGCATCCATAAATGTGTTGACTGTTTTCGATTCAATGCGAAGCCCAGCTCTCAGTTAATGAGTTCTCTGCCCTCAGCAAGAGTCAATATATCTTTACCCTTCCAACACACTGGGGTAGACTACGCAGGGCCGCTTGTTATGAAAACATCAACACTTAGAGGAGCAAAATTAACGAAAGCTTATATCTGTCTATTTGTTTGCTTGGCCACCAAGGCCATACACATAGAGCTTGTCTCTGACTTGTCAACACCAGCCTTCCTAGCTGCCCTCAAGCGCTTTGTTGCACGGAGAGGTCTTTGCTCACACATCTACTCGGATCAAGGAACAAATTTTGTAGGAGCAAATCGAATTTTACAATCCAATTTAAATAAATCAATGAGAGCAATTGAAGCCAATTTGGCCAAAGAATTCTCCAACCAAGGCATAACTTGGCACTTCAACCCTCCTGCAGCACCTCACTTTGGAGGCTTATGGGAATCTGGTGTAAAATCCACCAAACGCCATCTCTATAAAACAATCAAGGACGCAAAACTCACCTACGAAGAACTATATACAATTTTAGTTCAAATTGAGGCATGTTTAAACGCCAGACCTCTCTCTCCTCTGTCCAATGATCCAACAGACTACAATATTCTCACTCCCGGACACTTCCTTACTGGTCGACACAATCTCACCATAGTAGAACCTTCCCCACTTAGTCCACAACAACATCCTCTCAAAAGATGGCAGCACATTCAATCCCTCTCCCACAATTTTTGGAAGCAATGGTCAAGAGACTATTTGCATACATTGCATCAACGACATAAATGGCAGACTGAAAAGGAAAATTTAAAAATTGGAACTCTCGTCTTGATAAAAGAAGACCAAACCCCAATAGGAAAATGGCCATTAGGTCGAATAATTGAAATTCATACTGGCCATAATAACTTAGTCAGAGCAGTCACTATTAAAACCGCAAAAAATATTCTCACCCGTCCTATCTCAAAAATTTGCCCTCTCCCTCTCACCAACATCTCCTGACAATCATCAATTATCCCCACCAAAATCCACTGCTCTCTGGCAGTACCAAAACTCAGAATACCCGTTACATTTGAATATAAACGGACTCAGAACCCGCCAAAAATCACTTCAGTTTCAAAAGTGACAAGTGAAAAGTGGTTATTAAAACTAGTTAATTTTTTCAGTTTTGGTTATACAATATTATCTGTATTAAGTGCAATGGAAGAATTGTTAGAAATTTTTAATTCAGAATCACTGGATTCTATGGATGTAAGCCTGGCACCTACTCCTCCGGAACTTTTGGCGGCCCCTACATCTATCAAGCCTATCAGCCCACTCCCTCCAACACCTACGAAGGGAAAAAGGATGAAATCTGTCGTCATACGACCAACACCTGTACACTCCTCGCCGATCAAGCGAAAGGCAAGACCATTTGAGGCACAAAGCATATCTCCTTCGGTGAAAGCGTTATGTGGAACACCCATTCCAAACAAGGTTTTGAAGTTCGGGTCAGAGCCGACCCCGAATCACCCCGTGATTCGAAAGTCGACAAAACCAAGACCGCCCCCTACAAAACAAAGTGCAGTGCTACCAAGTCTCCCAGTCCTACACGAAGAGACTAAACCGAGACCAAGTAAATGCTGTCCAGGAATTCGTATCCCAACGAAGCCACCAGTTCCTGAACGCAAACATGTTCCAAATAAAACAGCATCAAAGAATACATTGCTAAGTCTTCCAGATTTACCGACAACACCGACTCAGCAACAGTGTTTCACAAAATCTCCTGCTGAGACACAACCAAGATCACCACGAGACACAACACTCATGAACAAAAGGCAGTCAATTTGGCCTCGCACATCCCCAACTACAGTCAAACCACAAAAAGGACCTAAGGCCAATGAAATTCCCAAGCAGCCAATAGAGTGTCGCCCAGATGTATGTGTCCCAACGCAGCCACGTTCAATGCCGACAGTTTCACCTAGAGTTCCAGGATATCTACACAAAGTAGTACCAAGCACTAAGAAAGCTCGTGCTAGAAAAAACAAACAAACTGAATGCATCAGACATGAATTAGCTATGTCCAACACTCTCGAAGCAACGCCAACCACGTCAGCTATACAAACATCGAACGAGATCACGACCATTGGAATTCCTGCTGACTTAAAACATTCAATATGGTCAACCCCAGACGTCATGCAAATTCTACAGTCAACTTTAATACCGTGGAATATGATCAGAGAGGCAAAAATGTTCTGTAGATGTCCCCTTCCAGGCGGCATAACCTTAAAAATGAAAAAAAAGGGAAATAAACTACACTTCTTCATTCAAAATTCTGTAAGTAATTTTATTTTTATTTTTATCATGATTTCTTTTTTTTGAGGCGGGAGGATGTTCAGTCCACCGTCGAAATGCGCCCCAAATCATTCCATCGACGAAACAATTCCTCCTAAAAGGAAAAGGAAAAAAAAGGAACACAAAGTATTAAGACTAATTTAAAATGTTTCAGAATACTTATCTAATTAAATGCTGCACGTCTCCACCAGATGCAATTTCAGCAGGACAATAGTGAAATTTCCACACTAGGTTGGTTATAACCTCTCAAGTCCGCAGTCCGTGACAGCTTATTTTATCTAAAATTATCCAAAGAAATTAATTCTTTAAACAACCAAAATATCATAAAGCATACTTACATTTCTCTGTATATTTACATTCCTTATGTCATCAAATGACATTTCTCCAGTAAGCCGATTTCGCCCTCGCCTCAGTCAGAGCAATTGCAATAAACGTCGCTAGGGCAACACCGAGAGGCGAGAGCTAATAACTGGATGCGGCGGCTATAAAAGGCCGACGAGTTGCAATAGATGGCACCATTCTTTTATCAGAGTTCATCTGATTCAGAGTCTAATCTGAAAAATAAGAATCGTGTTCCTATCCTCCATACAGAAGTATAATTCTGTTCAGAGTTTAATCTGAAAATATATTCCTATCCTCCATACAGAAGTATAATTCTGTTCAGAGTTTAATCTGAAAATATATTCCTATCCTCCATACAGAAGTATAATTCTGTTCAGAGTTTAATCTGAAAAACATATTCCCATCCTTACTACAGAAGTATAATTCTGTTCAGAGTTTAATCTGAAATTCCCATACTTATTACAGAAGTATAATTCTGGTCAGAGTTTAATCTGAAAATATATTCCTATCCTCCATACAGAAGTATAATTCTGGTCAGAGTTTAATCTGAAAATCAATTTTCATATTTATTACAGAAGTATAATTCTGTTCAGAGTCTAATCTGAAAATCTTCGTCTCATTCTGTTTTGAACCTGCTACCATCAAACAGATTCATACAAAATTCTTGTGTGCGTCGCTCTACTGCCCTAGTGCCCACACGCAGTAACACCATTATTGTTTTATTCTAGTAATTTATATGGTGACAGAAACTAATTCCGGTTTTCTTCTTCTTTTCAGAAATAAAGAGACGGACACGTCATTTGGATCATTATTTTTTTTTTTTATTGAATTTTTACATTGAATTGTTATTTGAATTTCTAGTTTTAAGTATTATTTGAATTTTGTGATATTAGGTTAAGGAAATGAATTATGAAATAAAATTTTATATTTGAATTTGGAAAACGACTGAGTTATCTTTTCAAAAACCGGCATCTCTCCCTTATTGTTTGAGACCAGCTCTCACACACTGAGTTAACGAGACATATGATTTTCCCTCTTGTATTTATCAATTTGTTACTTTTCTCAGTAGCCTACTAAGCCACGTATTGCTTTCAGCTGGCATTAACCAGTAACGATGAAAGTGCACAATTAAATTGTAAATTCAATTTTATTTATTTTTCCCGCGGACGGGAATCGAACCTACATTTGTTAGAATCGGTCAATGATGGAGAAAGAAGAACTTTTAACAACTTTTATTTTTAATGAAAATAAATCGAATTTATAAATGCAAGAAGAAAAAACAACCGCCTCGTCCGGGGTTTGAAACCGGGACCTTCCGCTTGCCAGGCGACTGCTCTTACCACTGAGTTAACCAGACATATGATTTTCCCTCTTCCATTTATCAATTTGTTACTTTTGTCACCAGCCTACTAAGCCACGTTTTTCTTTCAGCTGGCATTAACCAGTAACGATGAAAGCGCACAATTAAATTGTAAATTCAATTTTATTTATTTTTCCCGCGGACGGGAATCGAACCTACATTTGTTAGAATCGGTCAATGATGGAGAAAGAAGAACTTTTAACAACTTTTATTTTTAATGAAAATAAATCGAATTTATAAATGCAAGAAGAAAAAACAACAGCCTCGTCCGGGGTTTGAAACCGGGACCTTCCGCTTGCCAGGCGACTGCTCTTACCACTGAGTTAACGAGACATATGATTTTCCCTCTTCCATTTATCAATTTGTTACTTTTGTCACCAGCCTACTAAGCCACGTTTTGCTTTCAGCTGGCATTAACCAGTAACGATGAAAGCGCACAATTAAATTGTAAATTCAATTTTATTTATTTTTCCCGCGGACGAGAATCGAACCTACATTTGTTAGAATCGGTTAATGATGGAGAAAGAAGAACTTGTAACAACTTTTATTTTTAATGAAAATAAATCAAATTTATAAATGCAAGAAGAAAAAACAACCGCCACGTTCGGGGTTTGAAACCGGGACCTTCCGCTTGCCGGGCGACTGCTCTTACCACTGAGCTAAGGAGACAGATGATTTTCCCTCTTGTATTTATCAATTTGTTACTTTTGTCAGTAGCCTACTAAGCCACGTTTTGCTTTCAGCTGGCATTAACCAGTAACGATGAAAGCGCACAAATAAAGTATAAATTCGATTTTATTTATTTTTCCCGCAGACTGGAATCGAACCTACACTTGTTAGAATCGGTCAATGATGGAGAAAGAAGAACATTTAAGAACTTTTCTTTTTAAGAATTCTAAATCAAATTTATAAATGCAAGAAGAGAAAACAACCGCCTCGTCCCGGGTTTGAAACCGGGACCTTCCGCTTGCCGGGCGACTGCTCTTACCACTGAGCTAAGGAGACAGATGATTTTCCCTCTTGTATTTATCAATTTGTTACTTTTGTCAGTAGCCTACTAAGCCACGTTTTGCTTTCAGCTGGCATTAACCAGTAACGATGAAAGCGCACAAATAAAGTATAAATTCGATTTTATTTATTTTTCCCGCAGACTGGAATCGAACCTACACTTGTTAGAATCGGTCAATGATGGAGAAAGAAGAACATTTAAGAACTTTTATTTTTAAGAATTCTAAATCAAATTTATAAATGCAAGAACAGAAAACAACCGCCTCGTCCCGGGTTTGAAACCGGGACCTTCCGCTTCCCGGGCGACTGCTCTTACCACTGAGCTAAGGAGACAGATGATTTTCCCTCTTGTATTTATCAATTTGTTACTTTTGTCAGTAGCCTACTAAGCCACGTTTTGCTTTCAGCTGGCATTAACCAGTAACGATGAAAGCGCACAAATAAAGTATAAATTCGATTTTATTTATTTTTCCCGCAGACTGGAATCGAACCTACACTTGTTAGAATCGTTCAATGATGGAGAAAGAAGAACTTTTATTATTAACGCTTCTAAATCAAATTTATAAAAGCAAGAAAAAAAACAACCGCCTCGTCCGGGTTTGAAACCGGGACCTTCCGCTTGCCAGGCGACTGCTCTTACCACTGAGTTAACGAGTCATATGATTTTCCCTCTTGCATTTATCAATTTGTTACTTTTGTCACTAGCCTACTAAGCCAGGTTTTGCTTTCAGCTGGCATTAACCAGTAACTCAATTCTATTAATTTTCCCGCGGACGGAATTCGAACCTGCAATTGTTAGAATAGGTCATTGATGGGGAAGAAGAACTTTTAAGAACTTCTGTTTTTAATGATTCTAAATCAAATTTATAAATGCAAGCAGAAAAAACAACCGCCTCGTCCGGGGTTTGAAACTGGGACCTTCCGCTTGCCGGGCGACTGCCTTTACCACTGAGTTAACGAGACAGATGATTTTCCCTCTTGCATTTATCAAATTGTTACTTTTGTCACTAGCCTACTAAGCCACGATTGCTTTCAGCTGGCATTAACCATTAACGATGAAAGCGCACAAATAAATTGTAAATTCGATTTTAATTATTTTTCCCGCTGACGGGAATTGAACCTACTCTTGTTAGAATCGGTCAATGATGGAGAAAGAAGAACCTTTAAGAACTTTTATTTTTAATGATTCTAAATCACAATTATAAATGCAACAAGAAAAAACAACCGCCTCGTCCGGGGTTTGAAACCGGGAGCTTCCTTTTGTCGGGCGACTGCTCATACAACTGAACTAACGAGACAGATGATTTTCCTCTTGCATTTATCAATTTGTTACCTTTGTCACTAGCCTACTAAGCCACGATTTGCTTTCAGCTGGCATTAATCAGTAACGATGAAAGCGCACAAATAAATTGTAAATTTAATTTTATTTACTTTTCCCGCAGGCGGATATCTAACCTACACTTATTAGAATCGGTCAATGATGGAGAAAGAAGAACTTTTATTTTTAACGATTCTAAATCAAATTTATAAATGCAAGAAGAAAAAACAACCGCCTCGTCCCGGGTTTGAAACCGGGACCTTCCGCTTGCCGGGCGACTGCTCTTACCACTGAGCTAAGGAGACAGATGATTTTCCCTCTTGTATTTATCAATTTGTTACTTTTGTCAGTAGCCTACTAAGCCACGTTTTGCTTTCAGCTGGCATTAACCAGTAACGATGAAAGCGCACAAATAAAGTATAAATTCGATTTTATTTATTTTTCCCGCAGACTGGAATCGAACCTACACTTGTTAGAATCGGTCAATGATGGAGAAAGAAGAACTTTTAAGAACTTTTCTTTTTAAGAATTCTAAATCAAATTTATAAATGCAAGAAGAGAAAACAACCGCCTCGTCCCGGGTTTGAAACCGGGACCTTCCGCTTGCCGGGCGACTGCTCTTACCACTGAGCTAAGGAGACAGATGATTTTCCCTCTTGTATTTATCAATTTGTAACTTTTGTCACCAGCCTACTAAGCCACGTTTTGCTTTCAGCTGGCATTAACCAGTAACGATGAAAGCGCACAAATAAATTGTAAATTCAATTTTATTTTTTTTCCCGCGGACTGGAATCGAATATACACTTATTAGAATCGGTGAATGATGGAGAAAGAATAACATTTAAGAACTTTTATTTTTAATGATTCTAAATCAAATTTATAAAAGCAAGAAAAAAAAAACAACCGCCTCGTTCGGGGTTTCAAACCGGGACCTTCCGCTTGCCGGACGACTGCTCTTACCACTGACTTAGCGAGTCATATGATTTTCCCTCTTCTATTTATCAATTTGTTACATTTGTCACCAGCCTACTAAGCCACGTTTTGCTTTCAGCTGGCATTAACCAGTAACGATGAAAGCGCACAATTAAATTGTAAATTCAATTTTAGTTATTTTTCCCGCGGACGGGAATCGAACATACACTTGTTAGAATCGGTCAATGATGGAGAAAGAAGAACTTTTAACAACTTTTATTTTTAATGAAAATAAATCAAATTTATAAATGCAAGAAGAAAAAACAACCGCCACGTCCGGGGTTTGAAACAGGGACCTTCCGTTTGCCGGGCGACTGCTCTTACCACTGAGTTAACGAGACATATGATTTTCCCTCTTGTATTTATCAATTTGTTACTTTTCTCAGTAGCCTACTAAGCCACGTATTGCTTTCAGCTGGCATTAACCAGTAACGATGAAAGTGCACAATTAAATTGTAAATTCAGTTTTATTTATTTTTCCCGCGGACGGGAATCGAACCTACATTTGTTAGAATCGGTCAATGATGGAGAAAGAAGAACTTTTAACAACTTTTATTTTTAATGAAAATAAATCGAATTTATAAATGCAAGAAGAAAAAACAACCGCCTCGTCCGGGGTTTGAAACCGGGACCTTCCGCTTGTCAGGCGACTGCTCTTACCACTGAGTTAACCAGACATATGATTTTCCCTCTTCCATTTATCAATTTGTTACTTTTGTCACCAGCCTACTAAGCCACGTTTTTCTTTCAGCTGGCATTAACCAGTAACGATGAAAGCGCACAATTAAATTGTAAATTCAATTTTATTTATTTTTCCCGCGGACGGGAATCGAACCTACATTTGTTAGAATCGGTCAATGATGGAGAAAGAAGAACTTTTAACAACTTTTATTTTTAATGAAAATAAATCGAATTTATAAATGCAAGAAGAAAAAACAACCGCCTCGTCCGGGGTTTGAAACCGGGACCTTCCGCTTGCCAGGCGACTGCTCTTACCACTGAGTTAACGAGACATATGATTTTCCCTCTTCCATTTATCAATTTGTTACTTTTATCACCAGCCTACTAAGCCACGTTTTGCTTTCAGCTGGCATTAACCAGTAACGATGAAAGCGCACAATTAAATTGTAAATTCAATTTTATTTATTTTTCCCGCGGACGAGAATCGAACCTACATTTGTTAGAATCGGTTAATGATGGAGAAAGAAGAACTTGTAACAACTTTTATTTTTAATGAAAATAAATCAAATTTATAAATGCAAGAAGAAAAAACAACCGCCACGTTCGGGGTTTGAAACCGGGACCTTCCGCTTGCCGGGCGACTGCTCTTACCACTGAGTTAACGAGACATATGATTTTCCCTCTTGTATTTATCAATTTGTTACTTTTCTCAGTAGCCTACTAAGCCACGTGCTGGCATTAACCAGTAACGATGAAAGTGCATAAATAAAGTATAAATTCGATTTTATTTATTTTTCCCGCAGACTGGAATCGAACCTACACTTGTTAGAATCGTTCAATGATGGAGAAAGAAGAACTTTTATTATTAACGCTTCTAAATCAAATTTATAAATGCAAGAAGAAAAAACAACCGCCTCATCCGGGGTTTCAAACCAGGACCTTCCGCTTGCCGGACGACTTCTCTTACCACTGACTTAGCGAGACAGATGATTTTCCCTCTTCCATTTATCAATTTGTAACTTTTGTCACCAGCCTACTAAGCCACGTTTTGCTTTCAGCTGGCATTAACCAGTAACTATGAAAGCGCACAAATAAATTGTAAATTCAATTTTATTTATTTTTCCCGCGGACGGGAATCGAATATACACTTGTTAGAATCGGTGAATGATGGAGAAAGAATAACATTTAAGAACTTTTATTTTTAATGATTCTAAATCAAATTTATAAAAGCAAGAAAAAAACAACCGCCTCGTCCGGGGTTTGAAACCGGGACCTTCCGCTTGCCAGGCGACTGCTCTTATCACTGAGTTAACGAGTCATATGATTTTCCCTCTTGCATTTATCAATTTGTTACTTTTGTCACTTGCCTACTAAGCCAGGTTTTGCTTTCAGCTGGCATTAACCAGTAACTCAATTCTATTAATTTTCCCGCGGACGGAATTCGAACCTGCAATTGTTAGAATAGGTCATTGATGGGGAAGAAGAACTTTTAAGAACTTCTATTTTTAATGATTCTAAATCAAATTTATAAATGCAAGCAGAAAAAACAACCGCCTCGTCCGGGGTTTGAAACTGGGACCTTCCGCTTGCCGGGCGACTGCCTTTACCACTGAGTTAACGAGACAGATGATTTTCCCTCTTGCATTTATCAAATTGTTACTTTTGTCACTAGCCTACTAAGCCACGATTGCTTTCAGCTGGCATTAACCATTAACGATGAAAGCGCACAAATAAATTGTAAATTCGATTTTAATTATTTTTCCCGCTGACGGGAATTGAACCTACTCTTGTTAGAATCGGTCAATGATGGAGAAAGAAGAACCTTTAAGAACTTTTATTTTTAATGATTCTAAATCACAATTATAAATGCAACAAGAAAAAACAACCGCCTCGTCCGGGGTTTGAAACCGGGAGCTTCCTTTTGTCGGGCGACTGCTCATACAACTGAACTAACGAGACAGATGATTTTCCTCTTGCATTTATCAATTTGTTACCTTTGTCACTAGCCTACTAAGCCACGATTTGCTTTCAGCTGGCATTAATCAGTAACGATGAAAGCGCACAAATAAATTGTAAATTTAATTTTATTTACTTTTCCCGCAGGCGGATATCTAACCTACACTTATTAGAATCGGTCAATGATGGAGAAAGAAGAACTTTTATTTTTAACGATTCTAAATCAAATTTATAAATGCAAGAAGAAAAAACAACCGCCTCGTCCCGGGTTTGAAACCGGGACCTTCCGCTTGCCGGGCGACTGCTCTTACCACTGAGCTAAGGAGACAGATGATTTTCCCTCTTGTATTTATCAATTTGTTACTTTTGTCAGTAGCCTACTAAGCCACGTTTTGCTTTCAGCTGGCATTAACCAGTAACGATGAAAGCGCACAAATAAAGTATAAATTCGATTTTATTTATTTTTCCCGCAGACTGGAATCGAACCTACACTTGTTAGAATCGGTCAATGATGGAGAAAGAAGAACTTTTAAGAACTTTTCTTTTTAAGAATTCTAAATCAAATTTATAAATGCAAGAAGAGAAAACAACCGCCTCGTCCCGGGTTTGAAACCGGGACCTTCCGCTTGCCGGGCGACTGCTCTTACCACTGAGCTAAGGAGACAGATGATTTTCCCTCTTGTATTTATCAATTTGTTACTTTTGTCAGTAGCCTACTAAGCCACGTTTTGCTTTCAGCTGGCATTAACCAGTAACGATGAAAGCGCACAAATAAAGTATAAATTCGATTTTATTTATTTTTCCCGCAGACTGGAATCGAACCTACACTTGTTAGAATCGGTCAATGATGGAGAAAGAAGAACTTTTAAGAACTTTTCTTTTTAAGAATTCTAAATCAAATTTATAAATGCAAGAAGAGAAAACAACCGCCTCGTCCCGGGTTTGAAACCGGGACCTTCCGCTTGCCGGGCGACTGCTCTTACCACTGAGCTAAGGAGACAGATGATTTTCCCTCTTGTATTTATCAATTTGTTACTTTTGTCAGTAGCCTACTAAGCCACGTTTTGCTTTCAGCTGGCATTAACCAGTAACGATGAAAGCGCACAAATAAAGTATAAATTCGATTTTATTTATTTTTCCCGCAGACTGGAATCGAACCTACACTTGTTAGAATCGGTCAATGATGGAGAAAGAAGAACTTTTAAGAACTTTTCTTTTTAAGAATTCTAAATCAAATTTATAAATGCAAGAAGAGAAAACAACCGCCTCGTCCCGGGTTTCAAACCGGGACCTTCCGCTTGCCGGACGACTGCTCTTACCACTGACTTAGCGAGTCATATGATTTTCCCTCTTCTATTTATCAATTTGTTACATTTGTCACCAGCCTACTAAGCCACGTTTTGCTTTCAGCTGGCATTAACCAGTAACGATGAAAGCGCACAATTAAATTGTAAATTCAATTTTAGTTATTTTTCCCGCGGACGGGAATCGAACATACACTTGTTAGAATCGGTCAATGATGGAGAAAGAAGAACTTTTAACAACTTTTATTTTTAATGAAAATAAATCAAATTTATAAATGCAAGAAGAAAAAACAACCGCCACGTCCGGGGTTTGAAACAGGGACCTTCCGTTTGCCGGGCGACTGCTCTTACCACTGAGTTAACGAGACATATGATTTTCCCTCTTGTATTTATCAATTTGTTACTTTTCTCAGTAGCCTACTAAGCCACGTATTGCTTTCAGCTGGCATTAACCAGTAACGATGAAAGTGCACAATTAAATTGTAAATTCAATTTTATTTATTTTTCCCGCGGACGGGAATCGAACCTACATTTGTTAGAATCGGTCAATGATGGAGAAAGAAGAACTTTTAACAACTTTTATTTTTAATGAAAATAAATCGAATTTATAAATGCAAGAAGAAAAAACAACCGCCTCGTCCGGGGTTTGAAACCGGGACCTTCCGCTTGCCAGGCGACTGCTCTTACCACTGAGTTAACCAGACATATGATTTTCCCTCTTCCATTTATCAATTTGTTACTTTTGTCACCAGCCTACTAAGCCACGTTTTTCTTTCAGCTGGCATTAACCAGTAACGATGAAAGCGCACAATTAAATTGTAAATTCAATTTTATTTATTTTTCCCGCGGACGGGAATCGAACCTACATTTGTTAGAATCGGTCAATGATGGAGAAAGAAGAACTTTTAACAACTTTTATTTTTAATGAAAATAAATCGAATTTATAAATGCAAGAAGAAAAAACAACAGCCTCGTCCGGGGTTTGAAACCGGGACCTTCCGCTTGCCAGGCGACTGCTCTTACCACTGAGTTAACGAGACATATGATTTTCCCTCTTCCATTTATCAATTTGTTACTTTTGTCACCAGCCTACTAAGCCGCGTTTTGCTTTCAGCTGGCATTAACCAGTAACGATGAAAGCGCACAATTAAATTGTAAATTCAATTTTATTTATTTTTCCCGCGGACGAGAATCGAACCTACATTTGTTAGAATCGGTTAATGATGGAGAAAGAAGAACTTGTAACAACTTTTATTTTTAATGAAAATAAATCAAATTTATAAATGCAAGAAGAAAAAACAACCGCCACGTTCGGGGTTTGAAACCGGGACCTTCCGCTTGCCGGGCGACTGCTCTTACCACTGAGTTAACGAGACATATGATTTTCCCTCTTGTATTTATCAATTTGTTACTTTTCTCAGTAGCCTACTAAGCCACGTGCTGGCATTAACCAGTAACGATGAAAGTGCATAAATAAAGTATAAATTCGATTTTATTTATTTTTCCCGCAGACTGGAATCGAACCTACACTTGTTAGAATCGTTCAATGATGGAGAAAGAAGAACTTTTATTATTAACGCTTCTAAATCAAATTTATAAATGCAAGAAGAAAAAACAACCGCCTCATCCGGGGTTTCAAACCAGGACCTTCCGCTTGCCGGACGACTTCTCTTACCACTGACTTAGCGAGACAGATGATTTTCCCTCTTCCATTTATCAATTTGTAACTTTTGTCACCAGCCTACTAAGCCACGTTTTGCTTTCAGCTGGCATTAACCAGTAACTATGAAAGCGCACAAATAAATTGTAAATTCAATTTTATTTATTTTTCCCGCGGACGGGAATCGAATATACACTTGTTAGAATCGGTGAATGATGGAGAAAGAATAACATTTAAGAACTTTTATTTTTAATGATTATAAATCAAATTTATAAAAGCAAGAAAAAAACAACCGCCTCGTCCGGGGTTTGAAACCGGGACCTTCCGCTTGCCAGGCGACTGCTCTTACCACTGAGTTAACGAGTCATATGATTTTCCCTCTTGCATTTATCAATTTGTTACTTTTGTCACTAGCCTACTAAGCCAGGTTTTGCTTTCAGCTGGCATTAACCAGTAACTCAATTCTATTAATTTTCCCGCGGACGGAATTCGAACCTGCAATTGTTAGAATAGGTCATTGATGGGGAAGAAGAACTTTTAAGAACTTCTATTTTTAATGATTCTAAATCAAATTTATAAATGCAAGCAGAAAAAACAACCGCCTCGTCCGGGGTTTGAAACTGGGACCTTCCGCTTGCCGGGCGACTGCCTTTACCACTGAGTTAACGAGACAGATGATTTTCCCTCTTGCATTTATCAAATTGTTACTTTTGTCACTAGCCTACTAAGCCACGATTGCTTTCAGCTGGCATTAACCATTAACGATGAAAGCGCACAAATAAATTGTAAATTCGATTTTAATTATTTTTCCCGCTGACGGGAATTGAACATACTCTTGTTAGAATCGGTCAATGATGGAGAAAGAAGAACCTTTAAGAACTTTTATTTTTAATGATTCTAAATCACAATTATAAATGCAACAAGAAAAAACAACCGCCTCGTCCGGGGTTTGAAACCGGGAGCTTCCTTTTGTCGGGCGACTGCTCATACAACTGAACTAACGAGACAGATGATTTTCCTCTTGCATTTATCAATTTGTTACCTTTGTCACTAGCCTACTAAGCCACGATTTGCTTTCAGCTGGCATTAATCAGTAACGATGAAAGCGCACAAATAAATTGTAAATTTAATTTTATTTACTTTTCCCGCAGGCGGATATCTAACCTACACTTATTAGCAGGCGCGGATCTAGCATTGAAATTAGGGGGGGGTCATTTTACAAATAAAATCATCGAGCAAAAAAAAAAAAAAAAAACATCCAACGCCGGTTCGCGGTCCATGGAGCAAAAAAAAAAAAAAAAAAAACAACATCCAACGCCGGTTCGCACCGCAGTACCTACTGCTATACTTGGAACTAGGAAATCCGGAAATCCGCATTATTCAGGCGGTGCGGATGTTGTGTATACTTTCTTTTTTAAAAACTAATATTTTTAAAGAATAGGGTGCAAACTGCAGGAGTCATTCAAGCCCAACTTTTCTCAGTTTTACACACTGGTATATATAAAATGGACTGCTCGATATGCTATTTCATGCGGGTACAATTTTTTGTGTCAGAAATAGTTCATACGTCGGTGCCAACATTGAAAAATCCATTGGCGGAAAGTTGAAAAGCGAAACCTCTCGAATTTCTATTAACCCAAATAATTAATTTAAAAACATTTATTTCGACAAACTCACTTATTTATTTATTGTTTACAGCCCTTTCTCAGTTCGCACGTTACATAGGAAAGTGACCAACTCAAAAAATGCAACTTTTCAGGAGAGCGAAAAAACGAAAAGCTGTACATAGAATTAATTCTAGCTTAACGTAGTAATTGTTTGCTAAAAATAGTCTGAACTCTTAAATTTGTTAGTAAATATATTTCTGAAGATTTATATAAAAGAAATTTTAAGATTTTGTTACCGCAGTTGGCGAGGTTAGCTGTTAATCCCGCATCCACTTAAGTTGTGTCGCTTTTCTTTGTTGCGAAATAAATATTTTTACAAGTTTTTTTAAGTGGCACAACTCAAAATACGATTTTTAAGAATTAAATTCCGTACTTTGAACTTTGTGGAAAAATGTCATAACTCATAATATAATTTGTAAGAAATAAATGCTGTTTTGTGGAAAAGTGACACAATTTAAAATAATACTGTTAAAATGTCGAAAACATATTTACGTTTGTTATGAAGATCGTCACAACTCAAAACGTGATAGTGGGCACGCTTAGGCGGAGACCAAACCAGTTTGGAATAATTGGAAGCCTTTGGTCACAGCCATGTAAAATTACCAACCACTTCGGTATGGTTTGTAATTACGCGGAGGAAAAACCAGAAATTTTGACCGGTTTGGTCCCCGCCTAAACGCGCCCACTGACACACTGTTCTATGAAGAATATCTCTGTTCTTCAGTAACAGAAAAGTGACACTACCGCTATCTAGCGGCAAAAACAATCAGATAGAAATATGCCAATTTCATGGTGCAATTAACTCAAAAACGACAAATTTTGAGTTAGATCACATTTCTATGTGACGTGCGAATTAGTAGTTGGTGGTTAGATCGAAAGAGAACGCTATATAGAAATGAGCCCACTTTCTGCAGTGTATTTCTATGGACGTAGTCAGTCCATATTTTAAATGTCAGTGGTTTTACATAAGAACGCTGCAAATATTTTAGAATGTTAGGAGTGTTAGAGTGTGTGAAATTGCCATCAGCAATTGATTCAAATTCCTCAGTTAAAAACAAAAAGTATTTCCCATAGAACGCCTTGGGACAAATAAAAGTTTTAAATTTCAACCCAAGTCGTTTCAATAGAAAAAAGCCCCACGACAAATCTTACCTTCAGTAAGATTTGTCGAAAATAAAAATACGATATGTATGTACATATATACCTACATACTTATCGGGCGCAGAAAATTTACTCGGTGAAGATTTAAACGATCAAGTCTTCACCAAAAAGCCTCCTTTCAGCAAATTGTCGCGAGCGGAATACATTCTGGGTGCAACAATGTATGCACGATAGCAAGACGATGGTTTGATATTTATGAAAATATCAAATTTCATTTCAACCATCGTCCGCCGCGGTAGGCTGAACACTAATTGTAAACAGGTAAAGAAAATAGAAGTTGCGATAAGAAAAACAAAATAAACGTTTTGTGAAAATAACCATAAGAGGAAGTTTGTGAAAGAAAAAGTTTGTGAACAAAGCAAAAGTAAAAAAAAAATATATATAAATAAAATAAAAGTGTGCGAGTTGTCTTAATCATAGCTTCCTGAAACGGCGTAGAGTGATTGCCTTCGACTAAGCTAAGCCCCGAAATATAACAGAAGTTAGGACTAAGTTAAGTTAGGGCTCTGATGTGGTAGCGAGGGAGTCTGTTTTGTGGCTTGGGAAGTGTTTCTCTGAGGTCCGAAACCAAAATTTCGAGAAAAACCTATACACATACATCACATGCATACAATAGCATTCATTAAAATAAATTTTTATTTTTTTAAGTTTCGGAATAAAGTTTTTTTTTAAGTTGAATTATATAAATAAAAAAAGTATAAAATAAAAAAAAATTATTTTTTCAAATAACTCAATGAATTAAAGATTTTTTCTCAAATTTAGGGGGGGGTCATGACCCCCACGACCCCCCCCCTGGATCCGCCACTGCTTATTAGAATCGGTCAATGATGGAGAAAGAAGAACTTTTATTTTTAACGATTCTAAATCAAATTTATAAATGCAAGAAGAAAAAACAACCGCCTCGTCCCGGGTTTGAAACCGGGACCTTCCGCTTGCCGGGCGACTGCTCTTACCACTGAGCTAAGGAGACAGATGATTTTCCCTCTTGTATTTATCAATTTGTTACTTTTGTCAGTAGCCTACTAAGCCACGTTTTGCTTTCAGCTGGCATTAACCAGTAACGATGAAAGCGCACAAATAAAGTATAAATTCGATTTTATTTATTTTTCCCGCAGACTGGAATCGAACCTACACTTGTTAGAATCGGTCAATGATGGAGAAAGAAGAACTTTTAAGAACTTTTCTTTTTAAGAATTCTAAATCAAATTTATAAATGCAAGAAGAGAAAACAACCGCCTCGTCCCGGGTTTGAAACCGGGACCTTCCGCTTGCCGGGCGACTGCTCTTACCACTGAGCTAAGGAGACAGATGATTTTCCCTCTTGTATTTATCAATTTGTAACTTTTGTCACCAGCCTACTAAGCCACGTTTTGCTTTCAGCTGGCATTAACCAGTAACGATGAAAGCGCACAAATAAATTGTAAATTCAATTTTATTTTTTTTTTCCGCGGACTGGAATCGAATATACACTTGTTAGAATCGGTGAATGATGGAGAAAGAATAACATTTAAGAACTTTTATTTTTAATGATTCTAAATCAAATTTATAAAAGCAAGAAAAAAAAAACAACCGCCTCGTTCGGGGTTTCAAACCGGGACCTTCCGCTTGCCGGACGACTGCTCTTACCACTGACTTAGCGAGTCATATGATTTTCCCTCTTCTATTTATCAATTTGTTACATTTGTCACCAGCCTACTAAGCCACGTTTTGCTTTCAGCTGGCATTAACCAGTAACGATGAAAGCGCACAATTAAATTGTAAATTCAATTTTAGTTATTTTTCCCGCGGACGGGAATCGAACATACACTTGTTAGAATCGGTCAATGATGGAGAAAGAAGAACTTTTAACAACTTTTATTTTTAATGAAAATAAATCAAATTTATAAATGCAAGAAGAAAAAACAACCGCCACGTCCGGGGTTTGAAACAGGGACCTTCCGTTTGCCGGGCGACTGCTCTTACCACTGAGTTAACGAGACATATGATTTTCCCTCTTGTATTTATCAATTTGTTACTTTTCTCAGTAGCCTACTAAGCCACGTATTGCTTTCAGCTGGCATTAACCAGTAACGATGAAAGTGCACAATTAAATTGTAAATTCAATTTTATTTATTTTTCCCGCGGACGGGAATCGAACCTACATTTGTTAGAATCGGTCAATGATGGAGAAAGAAGAACTTTTAACAACTTTTATTTTTAATGAAAATAAATCGAATTTATAAATGCAAGAAGAAAAAACAACCGCCTCGTCCGGGGTTTGAAACCGGGACCTTCCGCTTGCCAGGCGACTGCTCTTACCACTGAGTTAACCAGACAAATGATTTTCCCTCTTCCATTTATCAATTTGTTACTTTTGTCACCAGCTTACTAAGCCACGTTTTGCTTTCAGCTGGCATTAACCAGTAACGATGAAAGCGCACAATTAAATTGTAAATTCAATTTTATTTATTTTTCCCGCGGACGGGAATCGAATCTACATTTGTTAGAATCGGTCAATGATGGAGAAAGTAGAACTTTTAACAACTTTTATTTTTAATGAAAATAAATCGAATTTATAAATGCAAGAAGAAAAAACAACCGCCTCGTCCGGGGTTTGAAACCGGGACCTTCCGCTTGCCAGGCGACTGCTCTTACCACTGAGTTAACGAGACATATGATTTTCCCTCTTCCATTTATCAATTTGTTACTTTTGTCACCAGCCTACTAAGCCACGTTTTGCTTTCAGCTGGCATTAACCAGTAACGATGAAAGCGCACAATTAAATTGTAAATTCAATTTTATTTATTTTTCCCGCGGACGAGAATCGAACCTACATTTGTTAGAATCGGTTAATGATGGAGAAAGAAGAACTTGTAACAACTTTTATTTTTAATGAAAATAAATCAAATTTATAAATGCAAGAAGAAAAAACAACCGCCACGTTCGGGGTTTGAAACCGGGACCTTCCGCTTGCCGGGCGACTGCTCTTACCACTGAGTTAACGAGACATATGATTTTCCCTCTTGTATTTATCAATTTGTTACTTTTCTCAGTAGCCTACTAAGCCACGTGCTGGCATTAACCAGTAACGATGAAAGTGCATAAATAAAGTATAAATTCGATTTTATTTATTTTTCCCGCAGACTGGAATCGAACCTACACTTGTTAGAATCGTTCAATGATGGAGAAAGAAGAACTTTTATTATTAACGCTTCTAAATCAAATTTATAAATGCAAGAAGAAAAAACAACCGCCTCATCCGGGGTTTCAAACCAGGACCTTCCGCTTGCCGGACGACTGCTCTTACCACTGACTTAGCGAGACAGATGATTTTCCCTCTTCCATTTATCAATTTGTAACTTTTGTCACCAGCCTACTAAGCCACGTTTTGCTTTCAGCTGGCATTAACCAGTAACTATGAAAGCGCACAAATAAATTGTAAATTCAATTTTATTTATTTTTCCCGCGGACGGGAATCGAATATACACTTGTTAGAATCGGTGAATGATGGAGAAAGAATAACATTTAAGAACTTTTATTTTTAATGATTCTAAATCAAATTTATAAAAGCAAGAAAAAAACAACCGCCTCGTCCGGGGTTTGAAACCGGGACCTTCCGCTTGCCAGGCGACTGCTCTTACCACTGAGTTAACGAGTCATATGATTTTCCCTCTTGCATTTATCAATTTGTTACTTTTGTCACTAGCCTACTAAGCCAGGTTTTGCTTTCAGCTGGCATTAACCAGTAACTCAATTCTATTAATTTTCCCGCGGACGGAATTCGAACCTGCACTTGTTAGAATAGGTCATTGATGGGGAAGAAGAACTTTTAAGAACTTGTATTTTTAATGATTCTAAATCAAATTTATAAATGCAAGCAGAAAAAACAACCGCCTCGTCCGGGGTTTGAAACTGGGACCTTCCGCTTGCCGGGCGACTGCCTTTACCACTGAGTTAACGAGACAGATGATTTTCCCTCTTGCATTTATCAAATTGTTACTTTTGTCACTAGCCTACTAAGCCACGATTGCTTTCAGCTGGCATTAAACATTAACGATGAAAGCGCACAAATAAATTGTAAATTCGATTTTAATTATTTTTCCCGCTGACGGGAATTGAACCTACTCTTGTTAGAATCGGTCAATGATGGAGAAAGAAGAACCTTTAAGAACTTTTATTTTTAATGATTCTAAATCACAATTATAAATGTAACAAGAAAAAACCACCGCCTCGTCCGGGGTTTGAAACCGGGAGCTTCCTTTTGTCGGGCGACTGCTCATACAACTGAACTAACGAGACAGATGATTTTCCTCTTGCATTTACCAATTTGTTACCCTTGTCACTAGCCTACTAAGCCACGATTTGCTTTCAGCTGGCATTAATCAGTAACGATGAAAGCGCACAATTAAATTGTAAATTTAATTTTATTTATTTTTCCCGCGGGCGGGTATCTAACATACACTTATTAGAATCGGTCAAAGATGGAGAAAGAAGAACATTTAAGAATTTTTTTTTTGTATGATTCTAAATCAAAATTATAAATGCAAGAAGAAAAAACAACCGCCTTGTCCGGGGCTTGAAACCGGGACTAAGCCACGTTTTGCTTTCAGCAGGCATTAACCAGTAACGACGAAAGCGCACAACTAAACTGTAAAATCGATTTTATTTATTTTTCCCGCAGACTGGAATAGAACCTACACTTGTTAGAATCGGTCAATGATGGAGAAAGAAGAACTTTTATTTTTAACGATTCTAAATCAAATTTATAAATGCAAGAAGAAAAAACAACCGCCTCGTCCCAGGTTTGAAACCGGGACCCTCCGCTTGCCGAGCGACTGCTCTTACCACTGAGCTAAGGAGACAGACGAGTTTCCCTCTTGTATTTATCAATTTGTTACTTTTGGCAGTAGCCTACTAAGCCACGTTTTGCTTTCAGCTGGCATTAACCAGTAACGATGAAAGCGCACAAATAAAGTATAAATTCGATTTTATTTATTTTTCCCGCCGACTGGAATCGAACCTACACTTGTTAGAATCGGTCAATGATGGAGAAAGAAGAACTTTTAAGAACTTTTATTTTTAAGAATTCTAAATCAAATTTATAAATGCAAGAAGAGAAAACAACCGCCTCGTCCCGGGTTTGAAACCGGGACCTTCCGCTTGCCGGGCGACTGCTCTTACCACTGAGCTAAGGAGACAGATGATTTTCCCTCTTGTATTTATCAATTTGTTACTTTTGTCACCAGCCTACTAAGCTACGTTTTGCTTTCAGCTGGCATTAATCAGTAGCGATGAAAGCGCACAAATAAAGAGCATATTCAATTTTATTTATTTTTCCCGCAGACGGGAATCGAACCTACACTTGTTAGAATCGTTCAATGATGGAGAAAGAAGAACTTTTATTATTAACGCTTCTAAATCAAATTTATAAATGCAAGAAGAAAAAACAACCGCCTCATCCGGGGTTTCAAACCGGGACCTTCCGCTTGCCGGACGACTGCTCTTACCATTGACTTAGCGAGACAGATGATTTTCCCTCTTCCATTTATCAATTTGTAACTTTTGTCACCAGCCTACTAAGCCACGTTTTGCTTTCAGCTGGCATTAACCAGTAACGATGAAAGCGCACAAATAAATTGTAAATTCAATTTTATTTATTTTTCCCGCGGTCGGGAATCGAATATACAATTGTTAGAATCGGTGAATTATGGAGAAAGAATAACATTTAAGAACTTTTATTTTTAATGATTCTAAATCAAATTTATAAAAGCAAGAAAAAAAAAACAACCACCTCGTCCGGGGTTTCAAACCGGGACCTTCCGCTGGCCGGACGACTGCTCTTACCACTGACTTAGCGAGTCATATGATTTTCCCTCTTCCATTTATCAATTTGTTACATTTGTCACCAGCCTACTAAGCCACGTTTTGCTTTCAGCTGGCATTAACCAGTAACGATGAAAGCGCAAAATTAAATTGTAAATTCAATTTTAGTTATTTTTCCCGCGGACGGGAATCGAGCATACACTTGTTAGAATCGGTCAATGATGGAGAAAGAAGAACTTTTAACAACTTTTATTTTTAATGAAAATAAATCAAATTTATAAATGCAAGAAGAAAAAACAACCGCCACGTCCGGGGTTTGAAACAGGGACCTTCCGCTTGCCGGGCGACTGCTCTTACCACTGAGTTAACGAGACATATGATTTTCCCTCTTGTATTTATCAATTTGTTACTTTTCTCAGTAGCCTACTAAGCCACGTATTGCTTTCAGCTGGCATTAACCAGTAACGATGAAAGTGCATAAATAAAGTATAAATTCGATTTTATTTATTTTTCCCGCAGACTGGAATCGAACCTACACTTGTTAGAATCGGTCAATGATGGAGAAAGAAGAACTTTTATTATTAACTCTTCTAAATCAAATTTATAAATGCAAGAAGAAAAAACAACCGCCTCGTCCGGGGTTTGAAACCGGGACCTTCCGCTTGCCAGGCGACTGCTCTTACCACTGAGTTAACGAGACATATGATTTTCCCTCTTCCATTTATCAATTTGTTACTTTTGTCACCAGCCTACTAAGCCACGTTTTGCTTTCAGCTGGCATTAACCAGTAACGATGAAAGCGCACAATTAAATTGTAAATTCAATTTTATTTATTTTTCCCGCGGACGGGAATCGAACCTACATTTGTTAGAATCGGTCAATGATGGAGAAAGAAGAACTTTTAACAACTTTCATTTTTAATGAAAATAAATCAAATTTATAAATGCAAGAAGAAAAAACAACCGCCACGACCGGGGTTTGAAGCAGGGACCTTCCGCTTGCAGGGCGACTGCTCTTACCACTGAGCTAACGAGACAAATGATTTTTGCTCTTGCATTTATCAATTTGTTACTTTTGTCACTAGCCTACTAAGTCACGTTTTGCTTTCAGCTCGCATTAACCAGTAACGATGAAAGCGCACAAAGAAAGTGTAAATTCAATTTTATTTATTTTTCCCGCGTACGGGAATCGAACCTACACTTGTTAGAATCGGTCAATGATGGAGAAAGAAGAACTTTTAACAACTTTTATTTTTAATGAAAATAAATCAAATTTATAAATGCAAGAATAAAAAACAACCGCCTCGTTCCGGGTTTGAAACTGGGACCTTCCGCTTGAAAGCGCACAAAGAAAGTGTAAATTCAATTTTATTAATTTTTCCCGCGTACGGGAATCGAACCTACACTTGTTAGAATCGGTCAATGATGGAGAAAGAAGAACTTTTAACAACTTTTATTTTTAATGAAAATAAATCAAATTTATAAATGCTAGAATAAAAAACAACCGCCTCGTCCCGGGTTTGAAACCGGGACCTTCCGCTTGCACTGCGACTGCTCTTACCACTGAGCTAACGAGACAGATGATTATCCCTCTTGCATTTATCAATTTGTTACTTTTGTCACTAGCCTACTAAGCCACGTTTTGCTTTCAGCTGGTATTAACCAGTAACGATGAAAGCGCACAAATAAATTATAAATTTAATTTTATTTATTTTTCCCGCGGATGGGAATCGAACCTACACTTGTTAGAATCGGTCAATGATGGAGAAAGAAGAACTTTTAAGAACTTTTATTTTTAATGATTCAAAATCAAATTTATAAATGCAAGAAGAAAAAAAAAACCGCATCGTCCGGGGTTTGAAACTGGGACCTTCCGCTTGCCGGGCGACTGCCTTTACCACTGAGTTAACGAGACAAATAATTTTCCCTCTTGCATTTATCAATTTGTTACTTTTGTCACTAGCCTACTAAGCCACGATTGCTTTCAGCTGGCATTAACCAGTAACGATGAAAGCGCACAAATAAATTGTAAATTCGATTTTAATTATTTTTCCCGCTGACGGGAATTGAACCTACTCTTGTTAGAATTGGTGAATGATGGAGAAAGAAGAACATTTAAGAACTTTTATTTTTAATGATTGTAATTCAAATTTATGAATGCAAGAAGAAAAACAACCGCCACGTCCAGGGTTTGAAACTGGGACTTTCCGCTTGCCTGGCGACTGCTCTTACCACTGAGCTAAAGAGACAGATGATTTTCCCTCTTGTATTTATCAATTTGTTACTTTTGTCAGTAGCCTACTAAGCCACGTTTTACTTTCAGCTGGGATTAACCAGTAACTCAATTCTATTTATTTTTCCCGCGGACGGAATTCGAACCTACACTTGTTAGAATAGGTCATTGATGGGGAAGAAGAACTTTTAAGAACTTCTATTTTTAATGATTCCAAATCAAATATATAAATGCAAGCAGAAAAAACAACCGCCTTGTCCGGGGTTTGAAACCGGGACCTTCCGCTTGCCGGGCGACTGCTCTTACCACTGAGCTAAGGAGACAGATGATTTTCCCTCTTGTATTTATCAATTTGTTACTTTTGTCAGTAGCCTACTAAGCAACGTTTTGCTTTCAGCTGGCATTAACCAGTAACGATGAAAGCGCACAAATAAATTGTAAATTGAATTTTATTTATTTTTCCCGCAGACAGGAATCGAACCTACACTTGTTAGAATCGGTCAATGATGGAGAAAGAAGAACTTTTAAGAACTTTTATTTTTAATGAAAATAAATCAAATTTATAAATGCAAGAAGAAAAAACAACCGCCACGTCCGGGGTTTGAAACAGGGACCTTCCGCTTGCCGGGCGACTGCTCTTACCACTGAGCTAACGAGACAAATGAGTTTTGCTCTTGCATTTATCAATTTGTTACTTTTGTCACTAGCCTACTAAGTCACGTTTTGCTTTCAGCTCGCATTAACCAGTCACGATGAAAGCGCACAAAGAAACTGTAAATTCAATTTTATTTATTTTTCCCGCGGACGGGAATCGAACCTACACTTGTTAGAATCGGTCAATGATGGAGAAAGAAGAACTTTTAACAACTTTTATTTTTAATGAAAATAAATCAAATTTATAAATGCAAGAATAAAAAACAACCGCCTCGTCCCGGCTTTGAAACCGGGACCTTCCGCTTGCAGGGCGACTGCTATTACCACTGAGCTAACGAGACAGATGATTATCCCTCTTGCATTTATCAATTTGTTACTTTTGTCACTAGCCTACTAAGCCACGTTTTGCTTTCAGCTGGCATTAACCAGTAACGATGAAAACGCACAAATAAATTGTAAATTCGATTTTAATTATTTTTCCCGCTGACGGGAATTGAACCTACTCTTGTTAGAATCGGTCAATGATGGAGAAGGAAGAACCTTTAAGAACTTTTATTTTTAATGATTCTAAATCACAATTATAAATGCAACAAGAAAAAACAACCGCCTCGTCCGGGGTTTGAAACCGGGAGCATCCTTTTGTCGGGCGACTGCTCATACAACTAAGCTAACGAGACAGATGATTTTCCTCTTGCATTTATCAATTTGTAACTTTTGTCACCAGACTACTAAGCCACGTTTTGCTTTCAGCTGGCATTAACCAGTAACGATGAAAGCGCACAAATAAATTGTAAATTCGATTTTATTTATTTTTCCCGCGGACAGGAATCGAACATACACTTGTTAGAATTGATGAATGATGGAGAAAGAAGAACATTTAAGAGCTTTTATTTTTAATGATTGTAAATCAAATTTATAAGTGCAAGAAGAAAAACAACCGCCACGTCCAGGGTTTGAAACTGGGACTTTCCGCTCGCCTGGCGACTGCTCTTATCACTGAGCTAAAGAGGCAGATGATTTTCCCTCTTGTATTTATCAATTTGTTACTTTTGTCAGTAGCCTACTAAGCCACGTTTTACTTTCAGCTGGCATTAACCAGTAACGATGAAAGCGCACAAATAAATTGTAAATTGAATTTTATTTATTTTTCCCGTAGACAGGAATCGAACCTACACTTGTTAGAATCGGTCAATGATGGAGAAAGAAGAACTTTTAAGAACTTTTATTTTTAACGATTCTAAATCAAATTTATAAATGCAAGACGAAAAAACAACCGCCTCGTCCCGGGTTTGAAACCTGGACCTTACGCTTGCCGGGCGACTGCTATTACCACTGAGTTAACGAGACAGATTATTTTTCCTCTTCGATTTATCAATTTGTTACTTTTATCACCAGCCAACTAACCCAGGTTTTGATTTCTGCTGGCATTAACCAGTAACGATGAAAGCGCACAAGTAAATTGTAAATTGAATTTTATTTATTTTTCCCGCAGACGGGAATCGAACCTACTGTTCAGTCCACATCCATATTTATGAATCCCTCGTCGAAATTCCGCCATCAAATGATATCCCTCGATGAAATATTTTTCCTAAAAAGTACAAAACAAATCCCCACAACGAATCATACTTATAGCAAATGAACTCAATATACTTATCTGAACAATAAGCTTCACCACCTCGAATCCCTCCTACAAGTTATCTCAGAGTTCATTCTATCTATAAATAATCAAAAAGGATTAATATTTTAATTAAAATATATATAATTAACTACAAACTCACCTAATCATACACCTCCAGCGTATTTACATTTTTTTAATGTCATCTAATGACATTACGTCAAACAGCTGGTGTCGCCACAATCAAATTTGGACCATCGAACCAAGCGTTGCCAGGGCAACATATTATGAAGCTGGGACATAGCTGTTCACGGCGGCTATAAAAAGGCGGCGAGCCGCAGCAAAATCACCATTCGGTTTTCAGAGTCTATTCTGAAAGCATCCTCCACCAGAGTCTAATCTGTTTCCTATCCTTTGAACAAAAGTATAATTTTGTTTATTCCTTCATATAGAAGTTTAATTCTATTATTGTAGAAGTATAATTCTACTTATATCCAACATCCAATTTTGCCGCATATTATAATTTCAGAGTTTAATCTGAAAATATCCTCCATCAGAGTCTAATCTGAATCCCGTCCTAAGAGCAAGAGTATAATTTTGCTCTATACTTCATATAGAAGTCTAATTCTATTAAAATTCACACTCCCAAAAATCTGACACTTGATCCCCGATCGTGTAACAGAAGTTTAATTCTGCTTACACGCTTCAGGACGTTGCGATTGAAGTATAGTTCTGCGCAGACGTTTTAACATTCGCTGTAACAGAAGTTTAATTCTGCTTATACGCCCCAGCACGTTGTAGCAGAAGTATAATTCTGCTTACGCGTTTCAATATTCGCTGTAACAGAAGTATAATTCTGCTTACACGCTTCAGCACGTTGCAGTCGAAGTTTAATTCTTCTACATCGTCGCTCTCTTTCTCAGAAATTCCTAATAAAATTGTCTCTATCTGATTCCGAAGAAATAAAAACTTTCTTCTTCTTCTTTCCAGGAACAGAAGTAAGGACAGAGAGTGTGAACAAAGCAGCACAATTTTATGTTGAATTTTTTATTGTGGATTTTTAAATTATCGTCATTATTGTTGAAGTTTAATTGAATTTCAGTTGAATTTTTTAATAGTATTAGTAGTTTTATTAGAATTGAATTATTTATTGAATTACAAGTATTGAATTTGTGATATTAGGTTAAGTGTATGAATTATTTTAATAAAATTTATATTTGAACTACATCAAAGCTGAGTTATCCATTTTAAAACCGGCACCCTCCCTTACGCTCGAGACTAGATCTCACATTGGTCCTTCCAGTCCGGATAACTCAGTCAGTCAAATATAAAATTAAAATATTACTTAATATCACATAATTCAAGTTTCTCGGTTAAAAATGTCAAAAGATGGCGAATCCATTTCATCTGACGTTGGTGACGAAACCATTGACTCTGTGTCAGAGTTGGTTCAGTCCCAAAAAGAAGTCAAAGAGTTAATGGAATATTTATTTAAAAGGCATCAAAGAAATGGAAAAAAGAAAACTGTCAAATCGACAGAAAAACGTTTACAAACGTTTACCGAATACTGGAAAGAATTCCAAACGTGGCATAGGGCAATTAAAAAGAGAGCGACAAAAGAAGATCTCCAGCTAGACTATTTTACGAAGGAAATATTTAGCGAGGTTCAGGAGTACTACATTGAAAAGGCTGCTGGCATGGAAGAGGACATAGACAGACTAACACCAACGCCGTCTGCCAGAAATCCTCCACAGACAACACAAGCCAGCACAAGCTCATGTAACAATGAAAGACTCCCTAGAATCAAGCTACCAACCTTCAATGGAGAATATTCTACATGGATCTCATTTCATGACTTGTTCAACTCAGTAATTCACAATAATAATAATTTAAGAGACGTCGATAAATTGTACTTTTTGAAGACAAATCTAATTGGAGAAGCTGAAAAGCTGCTCAGGCATTATGAAGTATGCGACGCAAATTATCAACCAGCCTGGCAGCTCTTAAAAGAATAAGAGAATCCTAGTCAATGTGCAATTAAAGAAATTATTATCTCTCCCAACCATAAACCATGATACTGCCGACAATATTAAAAGGCTACTGGATAACATAACTGAAGCTTTACTGGCACTTCAGAACTTGAAAATAGACACCGATAATTGGGATCCAATAATTATATACTTAACTGTACAAAAATTGCACCCAGACACGCATCAATTATGGGAGCAGAGCCTCCACAGTAGAACAGAATTGCCCGAATTAAAAACATTAACAAAATTCTTAGAGTCTCGCTTCCGAACTCTAGAAATGATAGGAAACAAAAATACGTCATCAAATATGACACAGAGAAAACCATTCTCCCCCAAACCCACATATGGGCTCTTGAACAAAACTAAAAATGCAGTGCCAATACATCCACCTACAAAAAAGACCTCTTGCAGCCATTGCAAAGCTAGCCATATAATTTTTCATTGCCCAACATTTAGAAATTTGACCACCCAACAAAGGCACGAAGTTGTCATAAATAAACACTTATGCAAAAATTGCTTATCACCCAACCATATAACTACTAGCTGCACAAGGAACAAAAAGTGTTATCATTGTAACAGAAATCATAACACTCTGCTCCACTACGAGCAAAATTATTCATAAACACCAAATCAGTCCACCCAAAATTCCAACATGGAAGCTAAACAAATCACACCCGCCTGTAGAAATGATGAACAACAAGTTCAGAATTTCCTAACGTCAAATATGAAAAGAGCTCTTCTCTCTACGGCTCTGATAAACTTTACTGCATCATCCGGAATCACAATGGCATTCCGAGCACTAATAGACTCTGGGTCTCAAGTGTCCATCATGAACGAGAAAACCTTTAAACGATTACAACTCAAAGGACTTGGCACGACACCCACTAATATAGCCTTAAAACAGGCCACAGTCACAATTAATTCACTACATTCAAATTTTAATATAACAAGCAACATGCTTGTAATTAAAAAGATCACCGAACTATTGCCAGCCCAAACTATCGAAGTTTCAAAATGGAAACACATCGACAATCTCCCGCTAGCAGATCCTAAATTCGCTATTCCAGGAGAAATAGACATTCTTCTTGGAGCAGATATTTACGCCGCCATTCTCACAAATGGCATAAAAAGAGGACCTTGCAATACACCTACTGCCCAAAATACAAAACTTGGCTGGATCTTAATAGGAGCAGTACCAGAAACAAAAAGCATGACAACGACAATGCTATCCACCCACACCATTATAAATACTGATTTAGATAATCAGTTAACAAAATTTTGGGAACTAGAGGAATGCTCCACTAGACCCAAATTTTCACCAGAAGATCAATTATGCGAGGATCTCTATAATGAAACAACAAAACGATTACCCTCTGGAAAATATGAGGTAAATCTACCTTTCAAAGACTGTAATACACCACAGCTCGGACAGTCTAGAAACATGGCTGTCAAACAATTCTTGCAGCTAGAGAAAAGACTATCTAACAATCCAGAATTGTATAAACTATACAAAGCTTGTATCGATGAGTACACTCATCTTGGACACATGAAGCCTATTCCACCCACACAACAATTATTAGAAAACAAATCATGTGATAACACTCCATTCTATTACCTACCGCATCATGCAGTGTTTAAAGAGAGCACTACCACTAAGCTTCGCATTGTATTCAATGCATCAGCACGCACCTCAAATCGTAGATCATTGAATGAACAATTACTAATTGGACTTACAATCCAACCAACACTTTGGACCACCTTATTGAGATGGCGACTGTACAGATTTGCATTTACTGCAGATATTGAGAAGATGTACAGGATGATTCAGATGGCACCTAAACACCAACAGTACCAGAGAATAATCTGGAGAAATACACCAAAGGAAGAAATAAAAGACTACGTCCTAACTACAGTCACCTTTGGCACAGCACCAGCACCATATCTCGCCATTAAAACTTTGCAGCAGTTAGCAAAAGATGAAGCTAGCAGTTATCCACTCGCAGCAAAAAGCATCATGAGAGATTTTTATGTGGATGACTTGGTCTCGGGAGCACACAGCTTAAGCGAAGCACAACAACTACAACAAGAACTTATTGAAGATATAGCCTCAGGAACATTTAACCTAAGGAAATGGACAGCCAACCATCATGACTTACTAAAAAATATTCCACTAGAGCATCGAGAGTTAAAAACGAATCTGGAATTTTCAGAACACGAATCGATAAAAACTCTCGGCATCCGCTGGCACCCAACAACAGATTTCTTCTCTTTCAAAGTCAACATTCCCGAACCAAAAACCACATACACCAAACGAATAATACTGTCTGAAGTGTCGTCTCTATTCGACCCACTAGGCTGGTTAGAGCCATGCATTATTACTGCCAAAATTTTAATTCAGAAGCTCTGGCTCTCTAAATGCGACTGGGATGATTCTGTATCCACAGAAGTTTTAAAAGAATGGAGTCATTTCAAAGATCAACTATCTACCATTCAGGATATTCAGATTCCACGCTGGCTAGGCTACCACCCTAACATACGCGAGATGGAACTACATGGTTTTTGCGATGCCTCCAATCATGCCTACTCAGCAGTTTTATATCTCAAAATACAACTTAATGAGAGCTCCCGAGTACAAATCATGACAGCAAAAACCAAAGTAGCTCCCATCAAACCAGTCTCACTACCTCGACTAGAGCTATGTGGTGCTGTCCTGCTATCCCGACTTATTAAACAAGTTGTCACTGATTTAGAGCTTGAAAAGGTTAAAATTACAGCATGGACAGACTCCAATATAGTTCTAGCTTGGCTACAAAAACACCCATCCACCTGGAAAACGTTCGTGGCTAACCGTGTCTCCGAAATACATGAAAACATTTTACTAGCCATACGGAAATACGTCTCCTTCAAAGTGCAATCCAGCTGATATAGCATCTAGAGGAATGCCACCAAATACCTTAGCTACAGCATCGATATGGTGGAATGGTCCAGACTGGTTACACCAAGATGAACAATTCTGGCCGCAACAAACGCCAGAAGTACACACTCAATTAGAGTATAAAAAGAAATCAAAGGCTCTCACCACTACAATCGATGAACAAATTCCTTTGCTTCACAAATATTCATCATATCAAAAAACGATAAGAATAACCGGCTACTGTCTCCGATTTATAAATAGTGTACGCAAGCTACATCCGACTACTCAATTTTTATCAGTACACGAATTAAAAATTGCGGAACGATGTCTAATTAAATTGCTCCAAAATGTTACATTCCCCAATGAAATCTCCCACTTACTAAAAAATCTTCCCCTTCCTAAAAAGATTCGACTTCTATCTCTCAATCCCACGCTCGACTCTGCCAACATTCTCCGAGTTGGAGGTCGTCTTACAAAATCTCAATTAAATTACGACCAACAACATCCTATAATACTCCCTAACAACCATCATATAACCAATATCCTTATAGACCACATCCACCATTATACATTACATGGAGAGACCCAAATAATATTAAGCACTATAAGGAATCACTATTGGTTACTAAACGCCCGCAATACTATTAGACATCGCATCCACAAATGTGTTGATTGCTTTCGGTTCAATACAGTTGATGAGCTCTCTGCCCTCAGCTAGAGTCAATATATCTTTACCCTTCCAACACACTGGGGTAGACTATGCAGGCCCGCTTGATATGAAAACATCAACACAAAGAGGAACGAAGATAACAAAAGCATGCATCTGCTTATTCGTCTGCTTAGCTACTAAGGCTATACATATAGAGCTCGTCTCTGATTTGTCCACACCAGCCTTCCTAGCCGCCCTCAAACGATTTGTTGCACGAAGAGGCCTCTGCTCACACGTTTATTCTGACCGAGGCACTAATTTTATTGGAGCCAATCGACTTCTACAGTCCAATCTAGAAAAATCAATCAAAGCAATCTAAGTCGATCTAGCTAATGAAATTGCTAACCAAGGTATAACTTGGCACTTTAACCCTCCTGCAGCACCTCACTTTGGAGGCCTGTGGGAAGCTGGTGTAAGATCCACCAAGCGCCATCTCTACAAAACCATTAAAGATACAAAACTCACATACGAAGAACTCTACACAGTCTTAGTTCAAATTGAGGCATGTTTAAATGCCCGACCTCTTTCCCCTCTGTCCAATAATGCAACTGACTATAATATCCTCACTCCTGGGCACTTCCTAACAGGTCGTCATCTCCTCACTACATGTGAACCTCCCCCACTTAATCCTCTCCATCATCCTCTCAAGAGATGGCAACACATTCAATCACTCTCCTACACCTTTTGGAAACAGTGGTCGAGAGATTATCTCCATACTTTACATCAACGACATAAATGGCAGACTGAAAGGGAAAATATAAAAATTGGAACTCTCGTTTTAATAAAAGAAAACCAAATCCCCATAGGAAAATCGCCATTAGGACGAATCATTGAAATTCATACTGGTCATAATGATTTAGTGCTAGCAGTTACCATTAAAACACCGAAAACAACTCTCTCCCGTCCTATCGCAAAGGTCTGCCCTCTCCCTTCAACAGATATCTCTCACCAGTAATTCAAAATCCCCACCAATATCTACTACTCTGTGGCAGTACAAAAATTCAAAAACTACCGTTTTGTTTGAATATAAATAAATCCACAATCCGCCAAAAATCACTTCAAATTTGAAAAGTGACAAGTGAAGATCAAGTGCGGTTCAGTTTCAGTTTTTTCGTTTGTTATTATTTCATTCTTTGGTTTTTTTTATTTACTTTATCTACCATGGAGGAACTATTAGAGATTTTCAAATCAGAATCACTAGATTCCGTAGATATGGACTTATCACCGACTCCTCCAAAACTGTTGGTAGCACCTAAAAGAATCAAGCCAGTAAGCCCATTACCTCCGACTCCTACCAAAAAACACAGATTACAGTCCGCAATCGTACGACCTCCACCACACGAAGTTCTGGCGGTGAGAGAGCTACTTAGACCATTCGAAGCAAAGCCAACTTCGCCAGACATAAATAAACTTCAGATCAAAACCAAATCAAATGATCGCTTCAAGTTTAGGCCACTGTCAAAGAAAAGCCGTCCAGGGATTCGTATTCCAACTCGACCACGTTTGCCCACGGTAACAAGACGAAGCCCGCCAAAAGATCTGCATGTCATAGCATCTTCAAAGCAAACAATTACCACAAATACTAGCAAACACAACTCTGCATCACAAAATACAATACAAACACATCATAGTATCAAACGGTCAACAAGTGCTCAAATACTTCCCAATAAAAAGAGCAAAATGACAGAGCATCCTCAAAGAAAACCTACAGCTACTAACTCTACAAAATCAAAAACAAAGATATCATCATCCACGAGCACTGGTCAAACTTCCCGGACGACTAGCGATTATACAACTACGTCCATATCACCAAGTATGCCTGATCTGAGCCCGATAATGCCCATCAACAAAATTGAATCAGTTGGCAGACAAGATTCCTATACAAGCACATCATATCCACAATCAGCTAGCAAAATAGCATCAACAAATATTAGCAATTTGGTATCTCAGGACATGATTAGAGATCCTCCAACCGAGTTTATGGATCCACCAATTATTCCTCCAATACAATTCCAAGATGTTCCATCAGCCAACGCAGAGCCGCTGACATTAAGACCAGGAATACCAGAAGACATCAAAACATCAATACGAGCCAGCCCCGACGTCAAACAGCTATTGGAATCCTCAGCTATTCCATGGAATACAATCCGAAAATCTAAAATCTTTTTTCGTTTCAAACTCCCTGGTGGAATAACTCTCAAAATGTAAAAGAAAAGGAAAAGACTTCACTTTTTCAAACAAGACACTGTAAGTTCTTATTTTATAATTTTTATTTATTTATTTATTTTTTTTTTTTGGGAATGGAGGATGTTCAGTCCACATCCATATTTATGAATCCCTAGTCGAAATTCCGCCATCAAATGATATCCCTCGATGAAATATTTTTCCTAAAAAGTACAATACAAAACTCCACAAAGAATCATACTTATAGCAAATGAACTCAATATACTTATCTGAACAATAAGCTTCACCACCTCGAATCCCTCCTACAAGTTATCTCAGAGTTCATTCTATCTATAAATAATCAAAAAGGATTAATATTTTAATTAAAATATATATAATTAACTACAAACTCACCTAATCATACACCTCCAGCGTATTTACATTTTTTTAATGTCATCTAATGACATTACGTCAAACAGCTGGTGTCGCCACAATCAAATTTGGACCATCGAACCAAGCGTTGCCAGGGCAACATATTATGAAGCTGGGACATAGCTGTTCACGGCGGCTATAAAAAGGCGGCGAGCCGCAGCAAAGTCACCATTCGGTTTTCAGAGTCTAATCTGAAAGCATCCTCCACCAGAGTCTAATCTGTTTCCTATCCTTTGAACAAAAGTATAATTTTGTTTATTCCTTCATATAGAAGTTTAATTCTATTATTGTAGAAGTATAATTCTACTTATACCCAACATCCAATTTTGCCGCATATTATAATTTCAGAGTTTAATCTGAAAATATCCTCCATCAGAGTCTAATCTGAATCCCATCCTAAGAGCAAGAGTATAATTTTGCTCTATCCTTCATATAGAAGTCTAATTCTACTAAAATTCACACTCCCAAAAATCTGACACTTGATCCCCGATCGTGTAACAGAAGTTTAATTCTGCTTACACGCTTCAGGACGTTGCGATTGAAGTATAGTTCTGCGCAGACGTTTTAGCATTCGCTGTAACAGAAGTTTAATTCTGCTTATACGCCCCAGCACGTTGTAGCAGAAGTATAATTCTGCTTACGCGTTTCAATATTCGCTGTAACAGAAGTATAATTCTGCTTACACGCTTCAGCACGTTGCAGTCGAAGTTTAATTCTTCTACATCGTCGCTCTCTTTCTCAGAAATTCCTAATAAAATTGTCGCTATCTGATCCGGAAGAAATAAAAACTTTCTTCTTCTTCTTTCCAGGAACAGAAGTAAGGACAGAGAGTGTGAACAAAGCAGCACGATTTTATATTGAATTTTTTATTGTGAATTTTTAAATTATCGTCATTGTTGTTGAAGTTTAATTGAATTTCAGTTGAATTTTTTAATAGTATTAGTAGTTTTATTAGAATTGAATTATTTATTGAATTAAAAGTATTGAATTTGTGATATTAGGTTAAGTGTATGAATTATTTTAATAAAATTTATATTTGAACTACATCAAAGCTGAGTTATCCACTTTAAAACCGGCACCCTCCCTTACGCTCGAGACTAGATCTCACACCTACACTTGTTAGAATCGCTCAATGATGGAGAAAGAAGAACTTTTATTATTAACGATTCTAAATCAAATTAATAAATGCAAGAAGAAAAAACAACCGCCTCGTCCGGAGTTTCAAACCGGGACCTCCCGCTTGCCGGGCGACTGCTGTTACCACTGAGCTAAGGAGACAGATGATTTTCCCTCTTGTATTTATCAATTTGTTACTTTTGTCACTGCCTACTAAGCCACGTTTTGCTTTCAGCTGGCATTAACCAGTAACGATGAAAGCGCACAAATAAAGTATAAATTCGATTTTATTTATTTTTCCCGCAGACTGGAATCGAACCTACACTTGTTAGAATCGGTCAATGATGGAGAAAGAAGAACTTTTAGGAACTTTTATTTTTAACGATTCTAAATAAAATTTATAAATGCAAGAAGAAAAAACAACCGCCTCGTCCCGGGTTTGAAACCGGACCTTCCGCTTGCCGGGCGACTGCTCTTACCACTGAGTTAACGAGACAGATAATTTTTCCTCTTCGATTTATCAATTTGTTACTTTTATCACCAGCCAACTAACCCAGGTTTTGATTTCTGCTGGCATTAACCAGTAACGATGAAAGCGCACAAGTAAATTGTAAATTGAATTTTATTTATTTTTCCCGCAGACGGGAATCGCACCTACACTTGTTAGAATCGGTCAATGATGGAGAAAGAAGAACTTTTATTATTAACGATTCTAAATCAAATTTATAAATACAAGCAGAAAAAACAACCGCCTCGTCCGGGGTTTGAAACCGGGACCTTCCGCTTGCCGGGCGACTGCTGTTACCACTGAGCTAACGAGACAGATGATTTTCCCTCTTGTATTTATCAATGTGTTACTTTTGTCACTATCCTACTAAGCCACGTTTTGCTTTCAGATGGCATTAGCCAGTAACGATGGAAGCGCACAAATAAATTGTAAATTCAATTTTATTTATTTTTCCCGCGGACGGGAATCGGACTTACACTTATTAGAATCGGTCAATGATGGAGAAAGAAGAACTTTTAAGAACTTTTATTCTTAATGAATCTAAATCAAATTTATAAATGCAAGTACAAACAACAACCGCATCGCCCGGGGCTTGAAACCGGGACCTTTCCCTTGCCGGGCGACTGCTCTTACCACTGAGCTAACGAGACAAATGATTTTCCCTCTTGCTATTATCAATTTGTTACATTTGTCGCCAGCCTACTAAGCTACCTTTTGCTTTCAGCTGGCATTAATCAGTAGCGATGAAAGCGCACAAATAAACTGTAAATTCAATTTTATTTATTTTTCCCACAGACGGGAATCGAATCTACACTTGTTAGAATCATTCAATGATGGAGAAAGAAGAACTTTTATTATTAACGCTTCTAAATCAAATTTATAAATGCAAGAAGAAAAAACAAATGCCTCGTCCGGGGTTTCAAACCGGGACCTTCCGCTTGCCGGGCGACTGCTCTTACCACTGAGTTAGCGAGACAGATGATTTTCCCTCTTCCATTTATCAATTTGTTACTTTTGTCACCAGCCTACTAAGCTACGTTTTGCTTTCAGCAGGCATTAACCAGTAACGATGAAAGCGCACAAATAAATTGTAAATTCAATTTTATTTATTTGTCCCGCGGACGGGAATCGAACATACACTTGTTAGAATCGGTGAATGATGGAGAAAGAAGAATATTTAAGAACTTTTATTTTTAATGATTCTAAATCAAATTTATAAATGCAAGAAGAAAAACAACCGCCTCGTTCGGGGTTTGAAACTGCGACCTTCCGCTTGCCTGGCGACTGCTCTTACCACTGAGATAACGAGACAAATGATTTTCCCTCTTGCATTTATCAATTTGTTACTTTTGTCACTAGCCTACTAAGCCAGGTTTTTTGTTCCAGCTGGCATTAACCAGTAACGATGAAAGCGCACAAATAAACTGTAAATTCAATTTTATTTATTTTTCCCGCAGACGGGAATCGAACCTACACTTGTTACAATCGGTCAATGATGGAGAAAGAAGAACTTTTATTATTAACGATTCTAAATCAAATTTAGAATGGAAGCAGAAAAAAAACCGCCACGTCCGGGGTTTGAAACCGGGACCTTCCGCTTGCCGGGCGACTGCCCTTACCACTGAGTTAACGAGACAGATGATCTTCCCTCTTGCATTTACCAATTTGTTACTTTTGTCACTATCCTACTAAGCCACGTTTTGCTTTCAGCTGGCATTAACCAGTAGCGATGAAAGGGCACAAATAAACTGTAAATTCAATTTTATTTATTTTTCCCCCAGACGGGAATCGAACCTACACTTGTTAGAATCGTTCAATGATGGAGAAAGAAGAACTTTTATTATTAACGATTCTAAATCAAATTTTTAAATGCAAGCAGAGAAAACAACCGCCTCGTCCGGGGTTTGAAACCGGGACCTACCGCTTGCCGGGCGACTGCTCTTACCACTGAGCTAAAGAGACAAATGATTTTCCCTCTTGCAATTATCAATTTGTTACTTTTGTCACTAGCTGGCATTAACCAGTAGCGATGAATGCGCACAAATAAACTGTAAATTCAATTTTATTTATTTTTCCCGCAGACGGGAATCGAACCTACATTTGTTAGAATCGGTCAATGATGGAGAAAGAAGAACTTTTATTATTAACGATTCTAAATCGAATTTATAAATGCTAGAAGAAAAAACAACCGCCCCAAATGGTTTTCAACCCGGGACCTTCCGCTTGCCGGGCGACTACTCTTACCACTAAGTTAACGAGATAGAAGATTTTCCCTCTTGCATTTACCAATTTGTTACTTTTGTCATTATCCTACTAAGCCACGTTTTGTTTTCAGCTGGCATTAGCCAGTAAAGATGAAAGCGCACAAATAAATTGTTAATTCAATTTTATTTATTTTTCCCCCAGACGGGAATCGAACCTACACTTGTTAGAATCGTTCATTGATGGAGAAAGAAGGACTTTTATTATTAACGATTCTAAATCAAATTTTTAAATGCAAGCAGAGAAAACAACCGCCTCGTCCGGGGTTTGAAACCGGGACCTACCGCTTGCCGGGCGACTGCTCTTACCACTGAGCTAAAGAGACAAATGATTTTCCCTCTTGCAATTATCAATTTGTTACTTTTGTCACTAGCCTACTAAGCTACGTTTTGCTTTCAGCTATCATTAACCAGTAGCGATGAATGCGCACAAATAAACTGTAAATTCAATTTTATTTATTTTTCCCGCAGACGGGAATCGAACCTACATTTGTTAGAATCGGTCAATGATGGAGAAAGAAGAACTTTTATTTTTAACGATTCTACATCGAATTTATAAATGCTAGAAGAAAAAACAACCGCCCCAAATGGGTTTGAAACCGGGACCTTCCGCTTGCCGGGCGACTACTCTTACCACTAAGTTAACGAGACAGATGATCTTCTTGCATTTACCAATTTGTTACTTTTGTCATTATCCTACTAAGCCACGTTTTCCTTTCAGCTGGCATTAGCCAGTAAAGATGAAAGCGCACAAATAAATTGTTAATTCAATTTTATTTATTTTTCCCGCGGACGGGAATCGAACCTACACTTATTAGAATCGGTCAATGATGAAGAAAGAAGAACTTTTAAGAACTTTTCTTTTTAATGATTCTAACTCAAATTTATAAATCCAAGAAGTGAAAACAACCCCATCGTCCGGAGTTTGAAACCGGGACCTTCCGCTTGCCGGGCGACTGCTCTTACCACTGAGTTAACGGGACAGATGATCTTCCCTCTTGCATTTACCAATTTGTTACTTTTGTCATTATCCTACTAAGCCACGTTTTGCTTTCAGCTGGCAGTAACCAGTAACGATGAAAGCGCACAAATAAACTATAAATTCAATTTTACTTACTTTTCCCGCAGACAGGATCGAACCTACACTTGTTAGAATCGGTCAATGATGGAGAAAGAAGAACTTTTATTATTAACGATTCTAAATCAAATTTATAAATGCAAGCAGAAAAAACAACCGCCTCTTCCGGGGTTTGAAACCGGGACCTTCCGCTTGCCGGGCGACTGCTCTTACCACTGAGCTAACCAGACAAATGATTTTCCTTCTTGCAATTATCAATTTGTTACTTTTGTCACTAGCCTACTTAGCTACGTTTTGCTTCCAGCTGGCATTAAACAGTAACGATGAAAGCGCACATATAAACTGTAAATTCAGTTTTGTTTATTTTTACCGCAGACGGGAATCGAACCTACACTTGTTAGAATCGGTCAATGATGGAGAAAGAAGAACTTTTATTATTAACGATTCTAAGTCAAATATATAAATGCAAGAAGAAAAAACAACGGCCTCGTCCGGGGTTTGAAACCGGGACCATCCGCTTGACGGGCGACTGCTTTTTGTACTGAGTTAACGAGACAAATGATTTTCCCTCTTGCAATTATCAATTTGTTACTTTTGTCGCTAGCCTACCAAGCTACGTTTTGCTTTCAGCTGGCATTAACCAGTAACGTTGAAAGCGCAAAAATAAACTGTAAATTCAGTTTTATTCATTTTTCCCGCAGACGGGAATCGAACTTACACTTGTTAGAATCGGTCAATGATGGAGAAAGAAGAACTTTTAAGAACTTTTATTTTTAATGATTCTAATTCAAATTTATCAATGCAAGCAGAAAAAACAACCGCCTCGTCCGGAGTTTGAAACCGGGACCTTCCGCTTGCCGGGCGACTGCTCTTACCACTGAGTTAACGGGACAGATGATCTTCCTCCCTCTTGCATTTACCAATTTGTTACTTTTGTCACTAGCCTACTAAGCCACGTTTTGCTTTCAAGTGGCATTAGCCAGTAACGATGAAAGCGCACAAATAAATTGTTAATTCAATTTTATTTATTTTTCCCGCAGACGGGAATCTAACCTAAACTTAATGATGGAGAAAGAAGAACTTTTATTATTAACGATTCTAAATCAAATTTATAAATGCAAGCAGAAAAAACAACCGCCTCGTCCGGGGTTTGAAACCGGGACCTTCCGGTTGCCGGGCGACTGCTTTTAGTACTGAGCTAACGAGACAAATGATTTTCCCTTGTGCAATTATCAATTTGTTACTTTTGTCGGTAGCCTACCAAGCTAAGTTTTGCTTTCAGCAGGCATTAGCCAGTAACGATGAAAGCGCAACAATAAACTGTAAATTCAATTTTATTCATTTTTCCCACAGACGGGTATCGAACTTACACTTGTTAGAATCGGTCAATGATGGAGAAAGAAGAACTTTTAAGAACTTTTATTTTTAATGATTCTAAATCAATCGGCTCGTCCGGAGTGTGAAACCGGGATCATCCGCTTGCCGGGCGCCTGCACTTACCACTGAGTTAACGGGACAGATGATCTTCCCTCTTGCATTTACCAACTTGTTACTTTTGTCACTAGCCTACTAAGCCACGTTTTGCTTTCAGCTGGCATTAACCAGTAACGATGAAAGCGCACAAATAAATTGTAAATTAAATTTTATTTATTTTTCCCGCGGACGGGAATCGAAACTAAACTTGTTAGTATCGATCAATGATGGAGAAAAAAGAACTTTTAAGAACTTTTTTTTTAATGATTCTAAATCAACGGACGGGAATCGAACCTACACTTGTTATCGGTCAATGATGGGAAAAGAAGAACTTTTAAGAACTTTTATTTTTAATGATTCTAAATCAAATTTATAAATGCAAGAAGAAAAAACAACCGCCTCGTCCGGTGTTTGAAACCGGGACCTTCCGCTTGTCAGGCGACTGCTCACATAACTGAGCTAACGAAACAGATGATTTTCCCTCTTGCATTTATCAATTTGTTGCTTTCATCACTAGCCTACTAAGCCACGTTTGCTTTCAGTTGGCATTAACCAGTAACGATGAAAACGCACAAATAAATTGTAAATTCAATTTTATTTATTTTTCCCGCGGACGGCAATTGTACCTACACTTGTTATAATTGGTCAATGATGCAGAAAGAAGAACTTTTAAGAACTTTTATTTTTAATGATTCTAAATCAAATTTATAAATGCATGATGAAAAAACAACCGCCTCGTCCGTGGTTTGAAACCGGGACCGTCCGCTTTAAGGGCGATTGCTCTTACCACTGAGATAACGAGACAAATAATCTTCCCACTTGCATTTATCAATTTTTTACTTTTGTCACTAGCCTACTAAGCCACGTTTTGCTTTCAGCTGGCATTAACCAGTGACGATCAAAGCGCACAAATATATTGTAAATCCAATATTATTTATTTTTCCCGCGAAAGGGAATTGAACCTACACTTGTTAGAATTGAACAATGATGGAGAAAGAAGAACTTTTATTTTTAATGATTCTATATCAAATTTATAAATGCAAGTTGAAAAAACAACCGCCTCGTCAGGGGTTTGAAACCTGGACCGTCCGCTTGCCGGGCGACTGCCCTTACCACTGAGCTAGAGAGACAGATGATTTTCCCTCTTCCATTTATCAATTTGTTACTTTGATCAGCAACCTACTAAGCCACGTTTTGCTTTCAGCTAGCATTAACCAGTAACGATGAAAGCGCACAAATAAACTGTAAATTCAATTTTATTTATTTTTCCCGCGGACGGGAATCGAACCTTCTCTTGTTAGAATCGGTCAATGATGGAGAAAGAAGAACTTTTAAGAACTCTTATTTTTAATGATTCTAAATTGAATTTATAAATGCAAGAAAAAAAAACAACCGCCTCGTCCGGGGTTTGAAACCGGGACCGTCCGCTTGCCGGGCGACTGCCCTTACCACTGAGCTAACGAGACAGATGTTTTCCCTCTTGCATTTATCAATTTGTTACTTTTGTCACTAGCTTATTAAGCCACGCTTTGCTTTCAGCTTGCATTAACCAGTAACGATGAAAGCGCACAAATAAACTGTAAATTCAATTTTATTTATTTTTCCCGCAGACGGGAATCGAACCTACTCTTGTTAGAATTGGTCAATGATGGAGAAAGAAGAAATTTAAGGACTTTTATTTTTAACGATCCTAAATCAAATATATAAATGCAAGAAGAAAAAACAACGGACTAGTCGGGGGTTTATAACCGGGACCTTCCGCTTGCCGGGCGACTGCTCTTTCCACTGAGTTAACGAGACAGATGTTCTTCCCTCTTGCATTTACCAATTTGTTAGTTTTGTCACTATCCTACTAAGCCACGTTTTGCTTTCAACTGGCATTAGCCAGAAACGATGAAAGCGCACAAATAAATTGTTAATTCAATTTTATTCATTTTTCCCGCGGACGGGAATCGAACCTACACTTATTAGAATCGGTCAGTGATGGAGAAAGAAGAACTTTTATTATTAACGATTCTAAATCAAATTTATATATGCACGAAGAAAAAACAACCGCCTCGTCCGGAGTTTCAAACCGGGACCATCCGCTTGCCGGGCGACTGCTCTTACCACTGAGCTAACGAGACAAATGACTTTCCCTCTTGCATTTATCAATTCGTTACTTTTGTCACTAGCCTACTATGCCACTTTTTGCTTTCAGCTGGCATTTACCAGTAACGATGAAAGCGCACAAATGAATTGTAAATTCAATTTTATTTATTTTTCCCGCAGACGGGAATCGAACCTACACTTGTTAGAATCGGTCAGTGATGGAGAAAGAAGATATTTGAAGAACTTTTATTTTTAACGATTCTAAATCAAATTTATAACTGCAAGAAGAAAAAACAACCGCCTCGTCCGGGGTTTCAAACCGGGACCTTCCGCTTGCCGGGCGACTGCTCTTACCACTGAACTAACGAGACAAATGATTTTCCCTCTTGCATTTATCAATTTGTTACTTTTGTCACTAGCCTACTAAGCCACGTTTTGCTTTCAGCTGGTATTAACCAGTAACGATGAAAGCGCACAAATAAATTATAAATTCAGTTTTATTTATTTTTCCCGCGGACGGAAATCGAACCTACACTTGTTAGAATCGGTCAATGATGGAGAAAGAAGAAATTTTAAGACCTTTTATTTTTAATGATTCTATATCAAATTTATAAATGCAAGAAGAAAAAACAACCGCCTCGTCCGGGGTTTCAAACCGGGACCTTCCGCTTACCGGGTGACTGCTCTTAGCACTGAGCTAACGAGACAGATAATTTTCCCTCTTTTATTTATCAATTTGTTACTTTTGTCACTAGCCTACTAAGCCACGTTGTAACGGCTATAGTCTTTTTCCTTGCAAGTAAAGAATATCTAATTTTCTTCTTGGGGTGCGAGGGCTTATTTACTCATCATTGGGCAGCTCATTTTTAAATCCAGACTGGTTAAAATTTCAATGATTTTGTTTTTTTTTTTTGTTTTTGTTCAAATGCGCATTAGAAAAATTGTTTTTCTTTCCTCGCAAGGAAAAGACAATAAATTGAGTCCAAGCGGAAATTTAGCTCGAGAGAATTAATAAAATGAATCGCCCACGAAACGTTTCTTTTTGGAAAAGAAAGAAGGTAAAAATAAAGAAAATGCAATTCGAGCATTTCCGATCACACAACAAAGGTGCTGATCAATCAGGTGCAATGCACTTGAGTAGCTGTCCCTCGTATCGCCCTTACAGAATTTGAAAAAAAAACCAAATCAGAAGTAGTAGTAACTACAATAAAGACCGGGCATCGAGCAATTGTGCGTGCATGTCGGAAAAATTGAAACGTTTATACGAGAAGTTTACATTTTTTTTCTATAAATTTATTTGTGGATGTGACTCGATAGTTACTGAGTGACAGCATAAGCTCTTTTTTCTGCCCTCAAAGAAGGGAATTTTGGATAAATCTAAGGTGAGGTGTGATTACTTGCTCATTGCCGGGAAAAATTTATTTAGTGATGTTGCTTCTTTCTGTTGGTTTCGAGTACAGATATCAGGTGACAGTCTTTAGCCTGCACGGTGTGGATCAGTGCCGGAGGGAAAGGACAAAGAAACAAACAAACAAAAAGTACAGAAATCGGCCAGTTAAGTTTGCGCAGCATCCATTGGGCCGAACCTGGCGCCTTCTAGAGCGCCTAAAGATTTCCTTGGGTTTAAACACCATCCAAAATCATCGTCGGAACTTGATAGCGGAACGGAGGAAAAACCAGAAAAATCCATTGATAGGAGAAAACGAAAAAAAAAGAAAATCCAAGAGCAAGCAGGAGAAATTTCTTATCTTATTTTGTCCGTCTTTTATGTTGTTGTTTTGTTTTCACAGCGTCAATCACCAGGCCGCTGAAGCGCTTCATCGCCGGGAGATTGACAAGTAAGTACATTTACGACAAATTAATTGTAATGTGAGTAGATTGTGTTGTTTTTTTCTTCGCCTTGTCTTCTCGGGGTTATAGGCTAATTCTGTATTTCTTCCTCTGTTCGTTAATTTCAACTTTTTTTATATATATATATATCGACGCTGAAAAGCATAAACGTCGTAACCGACCAAAATGAAACTTTTCACTAGAGCCCAAAAACTTTTTCAAAATCAGAAAAAAAATCATAACTTCCAAACTATTTGTGATAGAAGTGCTATTTTTAGACAGGTTTTTTTTTTTAATTATATCCACAATTTGCAATAAGTAGAATTACGCTAAAGTTAGTATAAGTATAGGTTTTGCCACTTACAGCAATCCGTTTTTTATTTTACGGACCTCAAGAATGCTGTATCTGAATACCTGAAATGTATGGAACGAAATTATTGTTAAAAAACTTCGGGCAACTGAATTGCTGTATCAAATATACCTTATTTATTTGTATGATATATGTGAGCTGTATCCAAGTTCTATGTTTAAAATAAGATCTAACTTTTGGTTTACAATAACACAGAAATAGAGTGGTGGTTTAAATAAAAGGTTGTAGTTATTATAGATTTTATTTATTACTCTTTTTAAAATGTTAAATCAACATTAAATATTAATTTAAACATTATCTTACGGAAAATTTAACATCATTTCAAAATAAATGAATTCAAATGAATGTCTTTTCTTAAAAAAATAAAGGAACAGATATTTTCAATAGGAAAAACAAAATATTTTATTTTCAAAGGTAACAAAAAAGTTCTTAAGTAATAATCCAGGTATTCTCTTGAGTCTGTAAACTTAAATAAAAATATTTCTTTATATTAATTTATTCTGTCTCATATATCTTTTGTATTTATTGGTATTTCTAATTATCTTCCTGGTCAGTTTCACCCAAGCGGTCAGCCACCTTGCCACTATATTTCAAATTCAAATACTCTTTGGCAAACATCTTAGGGATCACTTGCTTCTCAACTAGCTTCTTTAAATCGTTATATTTTTGAAGCGATATTGGCAATTTCGATGGTTATAAATTAGATTTAGGCATATTATTATTAAATAACAACGGCACTTCCATCGTTGTAGCTTGGGACAGCATTGAATTTTTGACGTACATAATATTCGCCTTGCTCTTTTTGAATGTTGCCACATTCATCTTTGAAATATAGATTTTTTGATTTTTGTTAAAGGTGTTGTTTAAAATCTCATCAAATCCCATAAAATTGCCGCCTTCGAGAACGGAAACTTTATAAGGAATTGGATTTTTTCGTGCCAATTCGACAACCGTAGGCCATTGAGATGGCGCCCACATAATTGATTTTCTTACTGCGCGTTCTATTGTGGCGTGCATACTGTCTACCGGCATATACGTGTGTCCGGGGATCAAATAGTTCATTTGAATGACTTCAAGGTTCGTGCAATTAGATAATGCGTAACGTAACATGCTTAGCACAATCTTGTTTTTATTTTGTCCAAAACAAGAATCTGAATAGAGCAGTAGAGTTTTCACGTTGCCTCGAGCATCAACTTTTTGAATATAATTCAGCAAGCATGTCGAGATCTCATTGGCTCCACGATGAGCATCCGCTTCAGTCCAGATATTGCAGTATCCGGTTTGTGTTTTACTCTCATATATAGTGAAGTTATACACTGATATTTTCCGGCTATAATACAGTGTCATGCATTCGCCATGTGGTGTATTAAGCACTTTCTGCATGTCAAAGCTTGGACAGATTACACTTTTGTCTAAATTATGAAGATTCTGATGAAACGAAAATCTTTTATATGATGCCTCCTTTTCTTCTATATGTTTATTAATTTTCATTATTTCTTCTTCTGTTTTGACATCATAAGTTTTGAGAGACATACACATTATGCACTTATCCTTTTTTGAAACGTGAAATCCTACGTTATAATTTCTGAACCAGTTACAAAATACTTTAATGGACATTCTCTTTGCATCGTCATTTTGCAATGGTCTTCATATAGGCGGTATAAGTTGGAAGTATTTTTAGCTGCAATGGTTGTTCCTCTTTCATTAATATAAGATTCTCCCTTATTCTTTTTGAGCTCATTTTTCTTTTTACTCGTTTTATTTGTCTGAGCTTTTTCAATATAAATAGATTCAATTCGGTTTACGTTATTTTTATTTTCCTTGCCTCTCTTTTTACTATCTTTTGTTGCTATCTGTCTTTTTGTGTGTTTTGTTTTACTTTTTTTATTACTTTCACGAGTGTGAGAAAAACCAGATGAGTCGTCCTCTTCACTCCAACCTGAATTTGAATGCTCTGATGGAAAGGCTTCATTTAGTAGCAAAGTGTCGATATCATCTTCGTCTGCAAAGTCCCGATAATATTTCTCCAAATTCAGTTTTTTCCTGTACCTTTTAGGATATCTCCCCTCTTCCTTAGCTACTGGTCTATAATGGTCAGGTGTATACTGGATATTGTCCAGTAATTCATTTTCAATATTATTATCAAGCAAAGCAGAACCTGTTCCAGCGAGAGGGGACAGGCTTCGTGTCTCACCTCTGTCAAACAGAGAAAAACTTGTTCCAGCGACGGGAGACGGGTTTCGTGAATTCTCTTCAGAGCTTGTTTTAGCGAACGTAGATGGGCTCAGTATCCCCTGCTTATCACTGATGGGCGTGTCATATATTTGAGGCAATATTTCACTCACCTCTTTCGAAGAGTTTACATTTTGGTCAGCCAAAACATCAGACTCAATAGTCACAGAAATATGAAAAGAATCTGTATCATTTTGTAAAACAGGTGAATTGCACAGAAAGCCGTTTTCACTGAAGTCGTCCATAGAAGTAGTTAAATCGGAAATGACTTCCATCGTATTAATATTTAAGTCACTTCCAGCAGACATTGTTTTAGTGTCACAGGTTCTATTAGTGTCTACTGTCGAAATAGGAATCTTTGGTTTTTTTCCCGGCTGTTCTTCAGATAAATTTTCTTCTCTAGAATTTAAATAAATCTTCCTTCTTAGGTCATCCATCCACTCTCGACGTTTCGCCATCTACAATAAGAAATTATAAAGTAAAACTGACAAGACTAGGATCACAAGTTAACATCATACATACTTTTTTTTCGAAATAAATTCCGAATAATTAGACGTGGTGTCTGTCTTTTTCACAAGTTCTAACCAGAACCTAAGGCAGTAGCAATTGGTTCAGCCGATTTTGCGTAGTATAACCTATTAACAGATATTAAATAAATAATACTTTAAGAAAATTAGTAGTACGGTAGCAAAATGTGCGTAAGTTACAACGTAAAATTACATCAAATGTGACATTCATAGAACTATCTTACAAGTTTTACATAGTTGAAGTATTCAGCTAATGACAGTTTGGCTAGTTATACGTCGTAGTTTGTTGAATAGTTGCCACAATACCACTTTAATTTTTTTCGGGCCTGATTTCGGTTAAACGCTATGGTAATAGAAAAAAAAACCAAAAAACGAAAACAGACAACCGCATTTTGTAATACGTATTCTCCAAACGCAAACAAGATAAAAATTCCCGGAAAAACTCACATGCTTACGCGCGGAATTGAAGACCTAACTTTCATGGAAATCTATTTCACTGGAATACGTTTCCAAAATATTATACACAAATAATATTTTAGAACAATTTATTATACTTTCGATACGAAGAAATTACTTCTAAAAATTAGCTGTAAAAATAATACTTACGTAATGGTTTTCCAAATTTCACATCCACAGAACGTTCACAACTTCTCACTTTGACGCTCACGCATCAAATATTCGACTGAGCCACGCTGCCACTGTGCAAATAGTCATAAAAAAAGGGCGTGGTTAACGTAGTAACATCGTATTCTGAATTATCTATATGTTAAAAAGAATAGAGTAAATGCATCTCTCATGCACAACTAGGGTTGGGAATCCCGGGATCCCGAAACCCCGGGATCCCGCAGTTTTTAACAATTTTAAAATCCCGGGATCGAGCACTTAATCCCGGGATTTTAATATTTAAGCTTAAATAAAAAATTGCTTACGGTTTCCTGAAAAAATCGTATTTGGTTGAACATTTTCAAATTTAAATCCTTGGAATTTTCTTTAATACAAATTCTTAAAATTTTAAAATTTTAAAATTTCAAGTTCTAGGCAGGGTTTGAAAGCAATAGCAGACAGCAAACGCAGCATATAAAATCATGCTTATACTTGCTATGCTACCGCAAAAATTTATTTTGGTACTGCTATGCTTGCTGCTGTTATTCTAAATTTCACTGCTGGGTATGCTGTGCTATTTCAAGTTCATTTTGCCTTTGCTATTGCTACAGCATGCTGTGGAAGCGGTGATATCACTGCCGATTGCTGTTATACAACGAAACTCGAAATTTGAAAGCACCAACGGGTGCTTGGGTCGCTAACTATTTTTATTAGCATAGACGAGTATATGAGCATTTATTTCTTCAGAAATTTACAGAAAATGTTTCGACAGAAGTTTTAACACTTCAGTGGCCAACTGGAGTATTTTTCAGATAGATTCTAAAGAAAAAATTTCCAGTAGATTTCTAGGAAAAATTGAGGCCATCCCTACATCAGGGTGAGGCATCGTGGATGTTTTATTTCGTTATATTACAGCAATCGGCAGTGCTATCATTGCTTTCCACAGCATACTGTAGCAACAAAAATGGCAAAATGAACTTGCAATAGCACACCATGCATGATGAAATTCTTCTAGGATTTTTTTTTTTTTTGCATTGAAATTCTTAAGATTTATACATTTTAAAATTCGAAATTCTTGGAATTTTGTTTCCAATATTGCAATTACATTCTGAAAATTTGTTGGCGCTCAGCCGCATTTAATCTAGTTTGTTTTAAATTTTTATCTCGAACAGACGTTATTTGTTTTTGGTTATTTTAAAGTGCTAATTTGAATTAAATTGTCATTCGTTCTGGAACTGAAAATTTTCTAAAAAGTATAATGGCTTCTTATTCTTACATGGACTATGACAAAAAAAGTAATTCTGTTGTTTGGAAATATTTCTTACGAGAAGAAAAAGGGCAGACAGCGATGTGTAAGTATACCGACTGCAAAAAGATTTTAAAAATTGGAGGTGGCTCAACGAAAGGTCTTCATACGCACCTACATACTTTCGGTCCATAAAGTTAATGTCACAACACCTAGTACTTCGGCAATAACACCAGGACCAGATGAACCACCAACAAAAAAATTGAAAACGTTAACGAAGTATTTTCCTAAGCTGGAGCGAGAAGAAAAAACACTTCCTGCTACACTTGCACCATTAACAGCCCTTGATGGGATTTCATTCAACGTCATATGGCAACAGGATTCAAAAGTTTACCTACAACAGTCAGCACAGTGCGCAAAATGGTTGTAGATTACAGCAAAAAAATAAGGAATTCTTTAATCACTGAAATAACTGACAGAAAGAACCCTGAATTCGGTATAGGACAAAGATATTCCTTATCTTTTGATGAATGGACATCACTACGTAACCGTCGATACTTGAATATTAATTTGCATGCACAAAACTGTCAGTTCTGGAGCTTAGGCTTAGTTCGAATAACATGATCAATGCCTGCAAGTACATGTATTGAGCTATTAGAACAAAAGCTTGGAGAATATGGACTTAATTTGCGAAAAGATATCGTCGGTATTATGACCGACGGAGCAAGTGTGATGAAAAAAGTTGGCAGATTATTACCTGTAAATGCAGTTATGCTTTGCCCACGGTGTCCAACTGGCGGTAATTGAAGTACTATATGAAAAGCAGAATTTAGAAAGAGAAATAGATCAGCAATTCGAAGAAGATGAACAATCAGAAGCAGAAGACGATTTTTCAGAGAGAAACGAAGATGAGGATTTTTCTGGCAACGAAGAATTGGTAGACCTGGATTCTGGTCATAGGCATGTGATGTTACTGAGGTCAATTGTGGTCCAGTGATCAAAAAGGTGCAAACATTGATAGTAATGTTCAGACGATCGCCATCAAAAAACGATGTCTTGCAGAAGTATGTTGCTGCTGAATTTGGGAAGCAAATAACTCTAATAAAAGACTGCAAGACTAGGTGGAACAGCCTTTTGTCAATGCTGGAACGCGTCTATTTATTAAAAAATTGTATACAAAAGGCATTGATAGACATATGTCCACCTGAAGCTGAATCTTTTGCTTTATCCAATGATGAGATTAAAATGGTATCCGCCATCATTAGTGCTCTAGTCCCAGTAAAAGCAACAGTTGACGCCCTTTGCCGTCGGGATGCTAATCTGTTCACAGCCGATGTTGCCATAACTTTTATGTTAAAAAAACTTAGAGATGCTAACAACGTTATAAGTCAAAAATTGTATTCAGCTCTTATTCTTGGCATGCAACAAAGACGAACAGATATCAGTGGGGTACTTCAGTATCTGCACAATGGTAGAGCAAACGTTCAGTCCAAATCCGAAATAGAGTTCGTAACAGTTCCTTCTTCCATGAAATGCCGCAAATTAATAGTTGAGTTACTCGAAAGACTAGACGCTTCAAATCCAGCTATTTCACTAACATTTCATGAGTCCGAAATTATACCTACTGTTTCAATTGAAGCTTCCATCTGAATCTCTTTCTTGTTCTCTTGAAGAACCTTTAAGTATTTCAGACGAGCTTAATAAAGCTATAAAAAAAGCACATTTGCCGAGGATAGCAATTCGATGTGAGACGCTGTCAGTGAAAATTCAAAGAGAAATGCTCTTATTTGAGAATAGAGGGACACGTGGTGACTTTTTGCAAAGAGCATACGATTTTTTAATGACTATTAAACCAACCAGTGTAGAATCTGAACGTGCTTTTTCTGCGGCTGGATTTTTTGCAACTAAAATAAGAAGTCGCTTGGACGATGAAACTCTGGATGTGCTGTGCTTCCTCAAAACGTATTTTAAAAATAATAAAATATAATTACGTATGAATGTTATATCTATAAAAACAATGAACTTTTTATAATTTAATTAAGAATGCATAATATTATAAAAACAATGAATTTCCCTATAATTTAATAAATTACTTTTTATTAACCTATTTTTGAATGTGTCATGTCATTAATTTTGTTGAAATAATATGTTAATATCTTTCAAGAACAAATATTGGAAAACCCCGGGACTAATCCCGGGATCCCGGGACTAAGTAAATGCAATCCCGAAATCCCGGGATTGAAAACATAGCACGGGATTGCCAACCCTATGCACAACTAAGCAATAACAAAATGCATTAGAAGCTATCTTGCATAGAATACAAATCCTTGAAAATGTAGTAACCTCGAGAAATTTCGAGAGTTAATAACATTCTTTCGTTGCAAATACAGAAAACATCATTTTGCGATCCGCAAAAATGATGTAAGCCTCTCGAGCCCTCAAACTTTGGATGCTGTATATAACTCGTTTAAATATTTGAAAACCTTCCTATGCTTTAACCGACATGTGTTTAAAAAGTAGCGGATTTTTACCCTATTACTGCAAATCAAATCAAAGTTACTGAAAAAAGTGCAGGCGTTTTCAATGGCGTAAATTATTTTGTTTTCATCGTAGAGATGTGATAACCAGACCATTCGACGCAGTTTTTTTTCTGATTCCAATGGTGTATATAACGCATTTTCGAGATTTTGGTCGGTTACGACGTTTTTGCTTTCCAGCGTCGATATATTAGCAATGAAGTCGGAATTTGGCGATCTCTTTTTTTTTTTTTCTATAGAAATCTAAATTAGTACATTAGTATATTAATGTAGTTCTTTTTGTTTTGCGGAATATTATTTATTTATTTATTTATTTGAATCAGTCTACCGAATATAATAATCTTACAGACTTGCATAGAATTTTACGTAAACAAAGATTGCCTTAATAAATCTACCTTTATAAAATAAAAGAAATTATCATAGAAGAACTAATAATTTTGTAAAGACAAAGCATTTTCAAAAATTATACTTTTAAATTTTTCTCTAGACATACAAATATCTACAAGTGATGAGAAAGAATTGTAATTAAATACACAATTAGATATTGGTTCATGATAGCCATAATTGGTTCTATGCTGAGGAGCATACAACAAATCCCTTGAACGTATACGTCTTTCAGGAGCATATATATTAATTAATAATAGTAATTCAAACGATTTTATTTTAAACGAAAGTATATCTTTGACAAATAAAACACAGGAAACTTCGCGACGAAGTTTCATACTAGACAGACCAAGCAGTTTACATCTCACAGTATATGATGGTAAGTTGTCATTTTGGTAATTTATTTTCCGTAGAACAAATCTAGTAAATGCCTTTTGAATGGATTCAATACGATCAATATGTACGTTATAATATGGACACCAAACAATTAATGCATATTCAAGAATGGATCTCACGATCGAAAAGTATAATGTCTTGAAGGTCTGAATGTTATGACAGTCTTTGGAGTTCCGCTTAAGGAAACCTAAACAACGTCTTGATTGAAAATAACACCTAAGTCCTTGATATCATTTGTTCGAGAAACTATATCATGATTAATTTTATAATCAAACAAGAAAGGACAAGAGATGCGATGAAAAGTAACAATTTTATATTTTGATATGTTAAGATATAACTTATTTTTAGAGCACCAAGCAGAAAGTATATTGAGATCATTCTGCAGTAGTAAGCAATCGCTTAGAGAGTTTATTCTAACGAATAGTTTTAAATCATCCGCAAATATTAGGCATTTGGCAAAAACAAAGCAAGTTGCTATATCATTAATGAAAAGCAGAAACAATAGAGGACCTAAGTGACTACCCTGAGGAACTCCCGAGGCGACCGTGATTACATCAGATATAATATTGCCAATCCTTACATAATGCTTGCGGTTAGATAAATAGGTCACAATCCAGCTTAAGAAAGAGGAGTGGAAGCCTATATTTTTCAATTTATGAATGAGAAGAGGAATGCTGATCTCATCAAATGCCTTCGAGAAATCTGTGTAAATAGTATCCACTTGAACATGATCTTCAAAAGCACTTATAGTATAGTTCGAAAATAATGTAAGATTAGTTACAAATGACCTCCCCGTAATAAAGCCATGTTGCTCAGGGACTATATATTCCTTAACTAGAGAGCTAAGCTTAGAGTTAACTATATAATCTAGTAATTTAGGTACGACTTTCATAACAGAGACTGGTCTGTAATTCTCTATAGTGCTTTTAGAACCTGCATTAAATATAGGAGTGATTAATGAAATTTTCCACTCATCAAGAAAAGTACCAGTACTTAAGGATAGGTTAAAAATTTTGCATAAAGGATCGGCCAAAAAAACAGCGCAATTTTTTTAGTAGCGAATGACATAACCCATCAGAATCTGGTCTTGTGGTGGAATCGGGATCATTGAGACCCTTCAAGACATCATCAGCAATAATCGATAAATGACCAACATCCAAAGGGGATGTATCAGTATTAACAGGGTATTCATGATCCAATTCACTAAAGGTTTCGTTACTATAAACAGATTTGAAGTAATAGGCAAAAAGATTGCAACTGGTGTGCAAATCGAACGACCTATTAGAACCGTAATTTAAAACCTTAGGAAAAGAAGAAGTCGTATGCTTGGATTTAATAAAGGACCAAAAGGCCTTACTATTAGAGCTAATGCTGTTTTCAAGTGAACACACGTATTGACCATACAGATACCTATGCAGGACTCGTATTCCTTTCTAAGCCTATGAAACAACGCCTCGTCAGCGCTGCTGCCAGTAGCCCTATATTGCTTGTGTGCCTTTATCTTAGCATTTTTCAATCTTAAAAGACCGTTTACAAACCATTTTGGGTGTTTATTCCTACGTTTAGATTTTTTAGCGACAAATTTATGTAGGCCTTCATGAACAACATCAAGAAATTTGATGTACATATGCTCTCAGCAGATCACAATGTTCCAAAAAGGACCAATTTATGTTAGAGAAAAAGGTATTAAGATCTAAATAATTAACTTTGTTAAAATTAAATTCAATTTTATCAGTAGAATTCTGTAAAGGAGCAAAATCATAAAGAGAAATATTAAAGCTAATGGCATTATGATGAAAATCAACTGGCGTCAACGGACTTTTAACCTCATTAATGTCTACTACTAAATCAGGGATAACAAATAATAAATCTAGAATTCTGCCAAAAATATTACTAATATTGTTTAATTGAATTAAATCTAAGCCTAATAAATTGTCAATGACAAAACTTTCTGCTTCAGAAGATACATTAATAGGTATTAGCATCGCGTCATCACCATTCCAGATCCAACGTAAATTACTTAGATTGAAGTTACCTATATAGCATAAGTGGTGGTCTTTGATATTATCAGATAAACTAGTAATGTTGAGTATGTGCTCCTTGTAAACCTCAAATGAAGAAGATGGAGGAATATAACTGATGCATATATCCAAGAAATTAGTGGTATTGAAGTTACTCATGCGAACACAAAGTTGTTCAATGATTCCCGACTTATTGGATAAGTGAATTTGTTCGCTAATCATGGAAGTACGTACTGCAATCATAACACCGCCTACACGTGAAAAACCAGATGCGAGAGGACAACGATCCTTCCTATAGATTGTGTAGCAGCTTTCATCAACAATCTCACTATTTGAAATGCTATCATTCAACCAAGTTTCCGTGATGGCAATGATGTCAAAGTCATTTTAAATTATTGAGAGATAGAAATCTCTCAATTTCGTTCTTAAGCCTCGAACATATTGATAATAGCATTTCAACCCATTATCTTTATTATCAACGTTTGAAAAATTTATTGTAGAGAAGTCAACATTGGGAATGAGATCAGACAATTCCGGGGAATCGGTTTCCATCGAATTATCAATTAAGACTGGATTTGAGGTTGATTCGAAACAAGCTCGTTTTTTGATGATTTGATGAACCTTCTGAGACATGTGCCGGATGGCCAGATGTCAGGCACAAGCAATCTAGATATATAGTGCTCGGGTACTCCTAGTTTGAAGGACACAGATCTGAAATTATTTAAGTCTGCATCGTTTTTCCATAGAGCATGACATGTAATTTGGTTGCTTGAAATACTAATCAAATTGGGCAAGCATAATTTTTTATTTTATCAGGTGTAGCATCAGGACGTATACGTGATAAGTGCAAATGTCTGATATTGTTGATCGCAGGAAAGTCATCGACGACAGCAGCTGTGCCAACAATCTTTTAATCTTATGGTGAGATCTTTTTTGAACAGTAGTCCAGTTGGAATTACGATTATCGGCGTCACTCGCATCAATATCCGCAGACCATATCTGCCTATTATATTGAAGTAGATTTTTTTTTGCGAAGTATTTCCGGATAGATAGTATGTATATATAATTTGTATGCATGTAAGCTAACATCATACTTCCACTTAGCGATCTTTATTATTTTTTCTTTTATATAGATTCCTAGAATAGTGTATTAATGTAAGGGTTAATTTGGATTAGCGAATTCTTTCATAGCGATTTTTTTTTCTCTTTATTTTTTTTTATTTTTTTTTTAAATGTTTCTTTTATATAACCGATACATGTATACATACTCACGTATTAGCTTGATTGGTAATTTATACGCTAGTACAGTGACGTAGTTTATTTCTATGTATACGCGTCATGATTATTAATTATATAGGCTAGTATAGTAACTTAATGTTTTTTTTTTAATATATCTATACCTATATACCCGCTTATCGTTCATGAATTGATTTCCAAATACCCATATATTACGCCTTTTGTCTAGTAGTGTGACTCTTTTACTTTTGTGCGTGTTCGGGGAAATAAAATAAATAATAATGGCCATGTGCTAAGTTTCATGTTTTCGTTTGGTGTCGGGTTTGGTTAGGGTTTTGGGGAAGCTGGAGATGCCGGGAAGATAAGTAACTGGCAGGCTCACCTTGGAGTATGAAGAGGGCAGTGGTGGGTGATGCAGGTAGCCCAGTGTAACCCATCATTCTAATTTGTGTCACCTCTTCTATCTTCAAGCCTTTTTTTTTGTTTTTTTTTGTCTAAGTTTTATTTGTGTCTATTTCTTCTACCTTCCAAAGGTACAGCAATAGTTAGTTGATCGGAGAGAAAGAACCTACCTAAGCCCTGAGCTTGAGCCGGCAAAAGTCTGTACCTGCTCATCTAAAGGTCAACCCTCATTGTCCCTAAATACCAACCAAGGGCAAAAAGTAGCCATAGCAAGTCATCTGTCTCGCTTAGTTCGAAGGTCGGGAAGCGGTCACGCTCAGAGGGGAACATGACTGGCTAGCCGGTTACAAATATGGCGCCCAATCAAGCATAATTTTCTGCAGCTTACAAGTGAATGCTTTTTTTTTTTTTTTGCTGCTTTATTTTTACGGGTTAAGATCGCAACTGAATATGGTTGCGCTATAATCGCAGCATCATCTATTAGGTTTGTTCGTTTATAGATTAACTCTGGCTTCTTTGACACCTTTTGCATTCTTTAGTGCTCGTGTCAATGCTTTCGCTAAGTGGTTAGGATATTCGTCACTGCATGTTTGCCCTTCTGTTCGATTGATATTAGCGATTCTTAGTGATTTGTAAAAACCTTCCTAGAGAAGGCTATTCTTATTTTTCACTTATACTTTTGTTTTTTTGATTGTCGACAACATTGCCGTCAAGTAGTTGATATGTGGCCTTTGAAGGTTTCCCTGTTTGAGGTTTGATATGTGTTGTCGTTTGTTAAATAATTATTTCTTGGAAAAATTATCTAATCGCATATTCCGCATGGCGGGCTGTTAGAATGAGCAGATTAGTATTCTCTACTAGCCCTGCTGGTGGAGATGATAGTGATTATAGAATCTTTTTACATACATAGGAGAAACCTTGGACCACTCGCCACTGACTCATCAAACCCTTACAACCTGAACTAAATGAGCGGTCGCCAAACGAAGAAATAGTAACCACTATTCAGTTCAGAAAATTTATTTATTTTTATTTTATCGAATTTTCCTTATATACATATAAATATATATAAATATACCAGTACACGTTTTTTTGGAAGAAGAAGAGCCAACACATCTATTTTATTGGCTCAGATTCTGCTGCCATAATTCTATTATTTTACAATATCCTGGTACGTTTTCATCTCTAATTAACTGTATTTATATTCGCATTTCTATTGGACTTTAATTTTTTTCTCTAAGTTATTTGATTGTTTTGATTTTTTTCTTCTTTTCCTTTCGTTCAACGCACTAATATATCTCTTTTCCTACCAGTAGTTGAGCCGAAGCTTACTCTGCTGGCAATCTAATCATTATATTCTCCTTTTTTGTTTGTTTTATATGCATATCATTAGTTTTTATTGGTTATTCGGTATAGTTATAGTCTCCTCGTATCTGTATGGTAACCAGATTAGACAATCTTAATACAGTCGAAAACAACGAATACATTATTGTATTTTATCTCACTTCTACTGGTTTTATTTTAGTATACACATATGTATATATTTTTTTTCCAATTATCTTCAACTGCATTCCATGATAGCCTAAATATCTCATATTCACCTCATATTTTAATATATATATTTATATCCGTAACTCGTTTATCTTTCGCGTTTACTAATAATGGATCCCAAATTCCTATTAGAGGATGAACGCAATGTTGAGAATAAGGTCAGGAGCCTAGATGTAACTGATCCCGAAGCCTCTACCAAATTTAGAGAATTATTGGATTTAGATGCATCGCTTCCTGGTCGAGCACCAACGGTTATGCACGATCCTTCCGAGGCTGGGAGTGAGCTTGAGATTTGTAAAGAAAAGCTCGCCCAGCTAATTAAAGAGAATAAAGTCCAAACTGATGACGACTATCAACGCGTGAGATGTCGATTGAGTCACCTAAGTGGGCGTGATATACGCTTGGCTGGCTCATCAACAGATCATTCACAAGAGGCCACTGAACAAGTATCGGCCCTATCCGAGCTTATTAAGGAATTCATGAAAATTAAGATTCCTCCTCGTAGGGATGCCTCTGAGAGCCAAAAGCTCCAAGCCCCTCCGGCACCAACTAGCTGTGAGACAAATGTTGAAGGAGCTGTGGCCGCTAATGTTGGTACAGGTGCAGCACGTCGACGTATTCAGTTTCCTAAAAGTTTGACACTTCCATCTCTGCCGATAATTGGGAATACAGCTGGGGATCTAGGAAGGTCTCCTAATTAGTTTTTTTAGCACAACCACGAATCCATTAAATTATACAACCCTGACGCCGCGCCTGGGCAGTCAGAGTGATCCCTTGTCAACAACTCCTTTCCCTACTGAACAAAATCGCGGAAGCAACCCTAGCGGGAATCAACCCAGTGGTAATTTTCAGTACGGTACAGAACAAAATCGCAGAAGCAACCCTAGCGGGAATCAACCAAGTGGCCATTTTCAGTACAGTGGCCGCCCAGAAACTTCAAGCTTTCCTCATTGGCAGCCAAGGCTACCAAAATGGAAGATATCTTTTAACGGGTCCCTAGACGGACTTGACGTCACCGAATTTGTCTTCCGTCTAGAAATGCTTTCCAAGGACGATAACTATCCGCTGGATCGTTTAATTGGCATTTTGACTAATTTCCTCTCAATTACGGCTGAAAGCTGGTTCTGGGTTTACAAGCGGAAATATCCCGATACGAGTTGGCAGGGTATGAAGACAGCCCTACTCGAGCGATTCGGGAGCTATGTCTCAGAAAGAGAAACGCGAAGGGCCATTGAAACAAGAAGACAAGGCCCGAAAGGAACGTTCAATAATTTCCTGCTCTACGTAGAATGGCTTAACGGTCGGCTTCGAGGACCATTTCCTGACAGAGAGCTACTCGAAATTGTCCGAGAAAACATGGACCCAGCTCTGCAGAGTGCCACTACCACGACAATATTCAGATCAACGGATGAGGTGAGAATTATCTGCCAGAGGCTAGAAAAATTGTGGGCTAGATCTAGGCACGATCCTCGCCAGCTGACTATGGCTCGCACTTTCCGAAATAGAGCTCAAATCGAAGAGCTAGAGGAGGTAATACCCTTGTCAGACTACGTTGATAATGACATTGACCCACAAGTAGCAGCGCTTACCCCAGTGCTAAAGAGAAACCCTGTTAACCGCGCTTCGTTTGTTATATGTTGGAACTGCCGAGACTTAGGCCACAGGTATCAAGACTGTTCAAAGGGTCATCTTGGGATATTCTGTTACGGTTGCGGACGTCCTGGCGTGCTGAAGACAAACTGTGGGACCTGTTTAGGCCGCGCGGTAAATAAGGCCCCGAACACAGAACGAGCTGGGGTCATGCGTTCGGGCCATACGACCAGTTACCCCAGTGAGAGGAGAGTAGAAGCAGCCACCAATACCGAGCCTGCAACCCATCGTTAGAGGATGGGCATGCTTTATCGACATTGCTACCCACTTCATCCCTTTCCCACTTAGCATCAACCCAATCAACCCAAACCGTCCAATCGGACTTAGACACATCCAAAACAACTCCTGAGGAATCCCCTCGCTCTAGATATATCGCTTCGAGTCGAGGCCGGCGGCGTCAGCTAGATCTCGGAAGTACTGGAAATACCAAAAGCTGCTTCGTAAAGCAGTATCCGCCGCTATTCAGCGTGATGGAGAAGACCATCGTCCATACGTCACAGTAAAAATAGCTGAAGAAAATATAGTAGGTCTGCTCGACAGTGGAGCTTCTGTGAGCATATTGGGAAAACACTCTCTAGAAAAAGATAATAAAAAATACTACTTGTTTTTTTTTTCCACAACGTACATGTGTATTTTAAATTTACATATAATGTAACAGCCAACGCGTTTCGTCTTATCAGGACATCATCAGGGCTTTTGTTGTACTGAGGGAATGATTGATTTAGCTGTTAAATAAACTCTCATGGGTAGCTAACGCATGCGTAATGTACTAAAATTCACATTCAAAAGTGGGCTGTTGTTTTTAAAATCTAGCTGATCATTTACTATAAAGCAGCCATCATATTTAGCTTTTTTAATCTCAAAAGACCTGACCATATCTTTAGCGGATAACAAACTAGATTTTAATATATATAGAAAAGATACTTATTCAGACGCAATATTACCTAGATCTTCTTTACACCCGTGGAATATTAAGATGTCCTCTTTTCACTCCATGCTTGATAGATTGTTAGATATACCATTAAATCAAGAAAATTTCAGAAAAGAACTCACGACAATAAAACTGATCGCTAGAAACAATGGGTATAGTAATAGAACTATCTACAAATTACTGACGCAAAAGCACTACAAAAAAGCTATTTCAATGACTTTTCCTTTCGAACAACAATGTTTGGATAATGACCCAATAAAATGGAGAAGGATCCCCTACTTTGGCGAGATATCCAGATGTTTAAATAAATTATTTAGGGAAAAAAACATAAAGCCAGCCTTCTTTAACAACAGAACTCTAAAAAATATTCTAGTCAACAACAAATTTAAACCTAAAATCAATGAAATGACCAATGCGGGGTCTATAAGCTGAATTGTGCGGATTGTGATGCTATTTACATTGGACAAACTAAAAGATCAATTAAAACAAGATTCAAGGAGCATATAAATAGCTCAAAGGCTGCAAACCCTAATTCCGGTTTCGCTAAACACCTTAGCTTAACCGGACATAAGCCTAATGCAGACGACATTAAATTATTACACAATTTATCTGATAAAAAATTACTAGATAGATATGAAACTTTTGAGATTAAAAAAGCTAAAGATGATGGCTGCTTTATAGTAAATGATCAGCTAGATTTTAAAAACAACAGCCCACTTTTGAATGTGAATTTTAGTACATTACGCATGCGTTAGCTACCCATGAGAGTTTATTTAACAGCTAAATCAATCATTCCCTCAGTACAACAAAAGCCCTGATGATGTCCTGATAAGACGAAACGCGTTGGCTGTTACATTATATGTAAATTTAAAATATACATGTACGTTGTGGAAAAAAAAACAAGTAGTATTTTTTATTATCTTTTTTTTAAGATGGCAATTAAAATAAACTTATTCCACCAAGTGTTATCCATAAAATCAGTGAACTATATTAAAAATGCTGATCTAAGCAAACTATTAGTGTTGTACCAGAGACTGATAATCTCGTTCATGTCCACTTGCAATCACATCAGTTTTAACACAAAATGCAAAAAGTTAAAGGTGTTCCCTAATTACATAAATGTCCGGTGTAGTGATATTAATCCCCGTAGTAAATTGGCTCTTCAAAAGGCAAAAATCACCTGGTTGAAAGAAGAAATAAAACACCACTATAAAATCAGAGATAACATAAGTGCACACCTAAAAATTTTGTACTCTCAGCTGACTATGTTATTACATCCATTAGAATTTGACCTTCTCTACAAAAAATGCCATGAAAAAGCTAGACAGTTATCATATCTGCAATATCAGAGACAAAAAAACAAGTTGAAGTGTTTAACTCGGACCACAGCATCTGTGATAACATGCACCAGCACAGAAAGACCTTTCCATGCAAGAGTCGTCAACTTATCAGCTGTTTCATTCTCGAGCGAGGAAGAAGAATTATTACGACATGGGTTGAACTTTGCACCGACATTGAAAGTGAAGCCAGCACACATATTGGATTTAGCTATTCATACTGACGCGGCTTTTGATGACGATGATATGGAAACTAAATCTAATTGCTCAAGTTTAATTAAATCAGGTATTAGATATGTTAATAATAATAACACACAATATGATAGATTACTTAAAGGAATTAAAGAGAAATTGAAGACAGATAATTTAGTTCTATGCAAGGCCGATAAAGGCAATTCAATTACGATTTTAGATAAAAGTACTTATAGCCAAAAAATGACAGATTGTTTAAACTCAATGAATTTAACAGAAATTAATTATGATCCGACAAACAAATTTAATAGGTTATTAAAAGAAACTGTAAATCGATCAGAAAAAATTTTCGATAGGAAAAAAATGTATTTGCTAAAAAATAGCCATCCTTCTATACCTTTAGTTTATGGACTTCCAAAGTTACATAAAAATAATATACCAGTTCGCCCCGTTTCAGCTTCTTTTAATGCGCCTGCACAGAGGCTTTGCAGAAAATTGAACAGCTTGGTGCCAGTTCTGATCAATTTTGAGCCCAAATACTCTATCAAAAACACTAAAGACTTAGTCAAAAGAATAAAAGACCTTAACTTACCAAAAAACTCAAAACTGGTATCATTTGACGTTTGCAGCCTTTTCCCTTCGGTTCCTGTTAAAAAATTAAAAGATTTGCTAACTGAGACAATTAATAGGAAACTAACCGACACATCACAATCCTCACAATTAATCAATTTGTTAAATATTTGCCTAGAACAAAATTATTTCATGTTTGACAACAAAATTTATTTACAAAACGATGGTCTGGCCATGGGATCTGCCCTTTCTCCATTTCTAGCCGAATTTTTTATGAACCATCTAGAGGAAATCCTTTTTAACTCAGAAAATCCCCTTGTAAAACATGTTCTCGTTTGGTTGCGTTACGTCGACGACGTATTTTGCATTTGGACGGGAACAAATAGACAATTAAATAATTTCCTCACTAATGTTTTAAATAGACTTGACAATAACATAAAATTCACATTAGAATTAGGTAATAAATCTATTAATTTTTTAGACCGGACCATATCTTTAGCGGATAACAAACTAGATTTTAATATATATAGAAAAGATACTTATTCAGACGCAATAATACCTAGATCTTCTTTACACCCGTGGAATATTAAGATGTCCTCTTTTCACTCCATGCTTGATAGATTGTTAGATATACCATTAAATCAAGAAAATTTCAAAAAAGAACTCACGACAATAAAACTGATCGCTAGAAACAATGGGTATAGTAATAGAACTATCTACAAATTACTGACGCAAAAGCACTACAAAAAAGCTATTTCAATGACTTTTCCTTTCGAACAACAATGTTTGGATAATGACCCAATAAAATGGAGAAGGATCCCCTACTTTGGCGAGATATCCAGATGTTTAAATAAATTATTTAGGGAAAAAAACATAAAGCCAGCCTTCTTTAACAACAGAACTCTAAAAAATATTCTAGTCAACAACAAATTTAAACCTAAAATCAATGAAATTGACCAATGCGGGGTCTATAAGCTGAATTGTGCGGATTGTGATGCTATTTACATTGGACAAACTAAAAGATCAATTAAAACAAGATCCAAGGAGCATATAAATAGCTCAAAGGCTGCAAACCCTAATTCCGGTTTCGCTAAACACCTTAGCTTAACCGGACATAAGCCTAATGCAGACGACATTAAATTATTACACAATTTATCTGATAAAAAATTACTAGATAGATATGAAACTTTTGAGATTAAAAAAGCTAAAGATGATGGCTGCTTTATAGTAAATGATCAGCTAGATTTTAAAAACAACAGCCCACTTTTGAATGTGAATTTTAGTACATTACGCACGCGTAAGCTACCCATGAGAGTTTATTTAACAGCTAAATCAATCATTCCCTCAGTACAACAAAAGCCCTGATGATGTCCTGATAAGACGAAACGCGTTGGCTGTTACATTATATGTAAATTTAAAATATACATGTACGTTGTGGAAAAAAAAACAAGTAGTATTTTTTATTATCTTTTTTAAGATGGCAATTAAAATAAACTTATTCCACCAAGTGTTATCCATAAAATCAGTGAACTCTCTAGAATTTTTGAGTAAGAATAATCTTAGTTACAACCAGACTCATTCTTATGTTCGTACAGCGGATGGCTCACGGAATTCTATCATTGGTCACATAAAGTTGCCTGTCCGTTATGCTGAGAAAACAGAAACCATCCATTTTCACTTAGTGCCCAGCTTACAACAGGAACTTTATTTAGGAATTGATTTTTGGGATACTTTTGGCATTACCTCTGCTGTAATAGATTCCCTGGATATTGATAAAACCACGAAGATCCATCCTCCGCAACACACCCTCACGCTAGAGCAAAATGCCCAACTGGAAGACCTCAAACTTCAATTTCCATCCTTTTCGAAGCATGGCCTCGGCCGTACAAAGCTGTTGGAACACAACATCGACGTAGCGGATACTCCACCAATAAAGCAACGTCACTATCCGGTATCCCCAGCGGTTCAAAAGCTGTTATATGAGGAACTGGACCGAATGTTAGCCACGGACGTTATCGAAGAGAGTCAGAGCTCCTGCAGTTCTCCAGTGGTTCTCGTTAAAAAATCTAATGGGAAGGTGCGACTATGTTTAGATTTTCGCAAAGTAAATTCTGTTATCAAGAAAGATGCTTATCCACTACCATTGATAGACGGACTCTTAGGTCGCCTCCAGGAAACCAGATATATCTCAAGCTTAGATCTGAAAGACGCATTCTGGCAGATACCACTCGCAGAGTCCGCTCGTGATAAGACTGCATTCACAGTTCCTGGAAGGCCTTTATATCAATTTAAAGTCATGCCGTTTGGTCTGTGTAATGCCCCACAAACTATGTGTTGTCTTGTGGACCGGGTAGTGCCTCATCAGTACCACGATCGAGTATTGGTCTACTTAGATGACTTACTCATTACTTCCACTACGTTCGATGAATATTTGGACTTATTGAGGGAAGTCGCTTCCCTGCTTCGTCAGGCAGAACTGACCATAAACGTTGAGAAGAGTAAGTTCGTTCTTCGAGAAATTAAATACCTTGGCTATGTGGTAGGCGAAGGAGGTCTAAGGGTCGATCCTGAAAAGGTGTCTGCGCAGACTACTTGGCATGGCTGGATGGTACAGGAGATTTCTCCCAAACATTTCGAGCATCGCTGCTCCGATCACAGAGCTTCTGAAGAAGGGTGCGAAGTTTCAGTGGACTCCGGAGGCTCAAAAAGCCTTTGAACAACTAAAAGAATACTTATGTTCGGCCCCACTGCTAGCTAATCCAGATTATGCGAAGCCCTTCTATATAAGATGTCATTCCAGCACTATGGGAGTTGGCAGTGTCTTATTTCAAAAGTCGGAGGATGATGCCGAAAGGCCAATTGCATTTATGTTACAAAAGTTGAATCCTTCGCAGCGAAATTATAAAGGGTTTCCCAATAAGAGGTGTTATTTTACTTAGCCCACTATTTCGGTAGATGTCACTTTTGGAGCTGTCATTTTTTGACATTTGACAAGTAGAAACTACGCCATTAAGAAAAATGGAACGATATACGATTCAGCCACGCATTGACATTATTAAAATTCACTATAAAAATGGTGAAAATGTGGCAGAGACGGTTCGTAAAACTCGAACATTTTTGGGTCGCCGTGAAGCACCTTGTCGGACCGCAATACAGAAATTGGTTGAAAAATTCGAGCTCTAGGGACAAGTTAGTGATGTGAAGAATAAAACCCGTGCACGTCGCTCAAGAACAGCCGAGAATATTGCTGCTGTAGCCGAAAGTATTTAAGAAAACCCAGGTTTGTCCATTCCTTGTCGTTCTTTGGAATTAGGCATTCCACAAACGTCAATACACCGTATTTTGCATAAAGATTTGGGTCTTAAGGCTTATAAAGTTCAGTTAACACAAGAACTCAAGCCGGCCGATCATCAACAACGTCGAATCTTTGCTGATTGGGTCCTTGAAATGCATGAAAATGATCCGGAATTCCATCGAAAACTCATCTTGAGTGACGAGGCCCATTTCCACCTCGATGGCTCCGTCAACAAGCAAAATTGTCGCATCTGGGGCTTGGAAAACCCAAGAGTTATTGTTGAAAAGCCTCTCTATCCTCAATGTGTGACTGTTTGGTGCGGCTTATGGTCATTGGGGTCATTGGACCTTACTTTTTCGAAAATGAGGCTGGAGCAACAGTTACGGTGAATGGATTGCGCTATCGGCAAACGATTAATGATTTTTTATGGCTGGAATTGGATGGTATTGATCTGGACAATGTTCACTTTCAACAAGACGGCGCTAGGTGGCATACAAGCAACGAAACCATTGATCTTTTACGGGAAAAGTTTCCAGACCGTGTTATCTCTCGAAGAGGTGAACACAATTGGCCACCGAGATCTTGTGACTTAACACCTTGCGACTTCTTCCTTTGAGGCCACGTGAAAGAGAAGGTCTACGCCCAGCGTCGATTCAAGACCTTAAAGATGGAATTCGGGAGGCTATCGAGGACATAGGGCAGCCACTTTGCGATTTGGTTATGGAAAATTTCATGAAAAGGTTATGGTCCTGTAGGCGTGGTCGTGGTGGTCATTTGGCTGATGTTATTTCCCATTACTAACGACATACCTTCCTCTTTATAATGAAATAAATATCCGATCATTTATCTCAAACAATACCAATACCGAGCCTGCAACCCATCGTTAGAGGATGGGCATGCTTTATCGACATTGCTACCCACTTCATCCCTTTCCCACTTAGCATCAACCCAATCAACCCAAACTCTCCAGTCGGACATAGACACACCCAAAACAACTCCTGAGGAATCCCTTCGCTCTCGATATATCGCTTCAAGTCGAGGTCGGCTGCGTCAGCTTATATCCCGGAAGTACTAGAAATCCAAAAATCTGCTTCGTAAAGCAGCATGCGCTGCTATTCAGCGTGATGGAGAGGACCATCGTCCATACGTCGCAGTAAAAATAGCTGAAGAAAATACAGTTGGTCTGCTTGACAGTGGAGCTTCTGTTAGCATATTGGGAAAACACTCTCTAGAATTTCGTTGGTCCATGCATATTTAACAATATAGAAGTGGTCAAGGAGGAAGAGGATATACAGCTTTTACAATCGAGCGAGACTACCACGCTACACATCTTTCAATGCAAAATTAACATCATACAGTCAGTGTACAAATGCGGTATGTTCAGCCATCTCTCTCTAGTACCTGGAGGATTGAGTACATATATTATGGATACAAGTAAAGAGAACTGCATGAACATTCATAGGTATAACACTCTTAAATTACAAAGCGGCAGAACAGTTGCTGATATTAAGACGAATGCTTCAACCTCACTGACCGAAGTCGTTGGCGGGTCAATCTACCAAAACGGAAATTGCAACGGAGTTCCGTATACGTCAGGAGTTAATTCCTGGGATAATGTTGTGGTTATGCATGCGATGGAAGTAACCATTATGGACTACCAAAGCTCGGTCCGCATTGATGACAACATGGTTATTCTACGAAACAACGTGCTGTGTCCCTACCTGGCTGGTAAATGTACGGATCCAGAATACGGAATCAGTTTTTGGGATCGCATCTCTGACAATTCTTGCGAAAGTCAAAAGTACGACGTATTATGGCAAGGAATGGCTCCGAAGATTAGGACCTCGAACAAATCCATTAGCAATACCATATACACCGTCACGTCCGGAGAAATAATCTTTGCACTCGAAGTAAAAAAGCAAGTATCCGTTTGTCGTTTCCCCGGTTTTCAAACTGAGCATCCCAGGCTGGTCATTGTACCTAAAGCAGCATCCGAGTAATGGTTTAGGAAAAAAAACCTGGATACACGTAATCTCGATCTTTTCACTTACGTTAGTTCAAAGTTCGTCTATGTTGAACGTCACTTTAAGGGTCAAGTCGAGAAACTATACACCAATCTCTTGAGGAAGAAATGCGAATTAGAAAGAGAACTACTTCAAACAATCATGGCCCTCCACCACCCGCAGAGTTCGCTCTTATTAGAATGAAAGAGCAAGGGTTTACCGCTGTACACAGGGGGGAAATCATTTCCTTAGTGAGATGCCAACCAGTTGAAGTCACTGTTCGGAAGGGAGTTATATGCAACTACCAGTAACTTATGGAGAAAGGGACTACTTCCTAGCTCCATTAGCTCACCTGCTGCAGCATCGCGGAACTGAGATTATATGCTCAGATTTACTGAGCCCAGCATACTATATTAGAGGAACCTGGTACGGGACCACTCCGACAATTCACCAAATTAAAGAACCATCTCAACTTCTGCCATCAAACACCGCTGACTGGACATACGAAGACCCAGGAGAACTTATTCGGGCAGGAATTTACCACAGCGAGTCTCTGGAAAACCTTCGCCACCAGATCATGTATCCGTTCGAGAGGCTAGCCATTACTAACATACTCACACAACGTCAATTTTTTGGGAAGTGTCTGCTCCTCCTTTCTGGGAATTTACGATTTGACTATTATATGGTGTATGTTATATTGGAGGCAAGCACTGGAAAATTTTGACCTTCCGTGTTTGAGGAAATTTGACTATGGTTCACATCCATAGGCTCTGGTTTAGTTTGTGGGGAAGTATTTACAGTTGGATTATTATTGAAGAATCCATTATTTTGTCTGTTCATATATGGATTTTGATTTGAGTTTGAATGGTTTCTGTAAGAAATCTGATTTTAAGAGATTGTCGAATAGTTAATTCAGTAGGGTGTCGATAATTATTTTGGTAGTTGGTGTATTGGGGCTGATATCTATTTTTTGAGCTATTGTGATAGCTATTATTCTGGTAATTAGGATGGTTTTGGTTTAGGTAATTATTATCTGTTCTATTATTATAGCTGCTATTACGGCGATTGCTGTTAGAATTTTGTTTGTTAAAATTATTATATGGGGGTTTCTTATCTGGAGTGGAGTTTCTTGTTTCTCTTATAGGATTTCTATTTTGATTATAAAATGCATAGCCTGCTTCGTACAGGATACTCATTGCTTCTTCTAGTGATTTGGGATTTCTGCAGTAAAGAACTGATCTGATAGGCTCAGGAGATTTATTTTTAAATATTTGGTGCGCTGAATTGATGTTGGCTAACAGATTTTGTTCTACGGTATTTGTGTCGCTACTATTAACAAATTTTGTTTTATTATTTACTCGTCTGAGTATGTTTTTAATATCGTTATAGAAGTCTACACTATTGGTTCTAAAGGTTACACTCTTTAGTTGATCAAATAGTTCTTCGATAATTAACCTATCCCCGAAATTATTATTTAAAACTGTTTTAATTTCTGTCCATTTCGTAATATGGTTATTAATCTCGATCACTTCCCTAACTTTTCCTTTGAGTTTAGATTTTATTACATCCAAAAATATATTCTGTGAGAAATCGTTATATTTAATTAGTAATGGGTGCACTTTGTCAATCAAATCCATGAAATTTTGGAGTTCTTTATAATCTCCGTTAAATTCTGGTAACCCGTTTAAGTATTTTAGTGGGTCTATCGTTAAGGATGTCATGTTTTCTGTTAAGTTTTCTAAATTATTATCAGTGGGATGTGTTGCTATTCCTGATTTTATTTCCCTAATTATATCATCTAAATTTTGGGACTGTTCTGCTAAGGCTTCCAAACTAGATTCTAAGTCGCTTAGCATATATTAGTTTCGTAAATAACAAAAAAAATGATAAAAGGAATTTTATAATATAATACAATAAATATATATATATAAGTAAATATTTGTATACTTAAATGAATAGGCAATGATAGTAATTTTAAATATAACTATAGTACTCACGTAGAAAACACAAAAATTTACTATAAAAACACACTGTCACACTTTTATTTTCGGTTAAGATTTGAGAGTCGTCCTTCCTTCTGGTGGTTGAAATATTTTCTACTTGTGTAACTAGCTTCCTCCTTAGTTGGCCTTTTGATGCTTTATTTGTGGTAAATTTGTTGATGCCTCACCTTTGTGTAAATGCTTAATTTTTGTTTTTCTCCTTTTTGTTTCAATTAATCCCGTTGTTGAGTTGTTTGCATGTAGTTGTGTAATAACAGTAAGCTCTATTTTTATGAGCGAATTTATCCTCCAAGTTTTATGACAGGATACTTGATTTTTATTTTTTATTTTTTGTATTAAAAAAAATATTTTTTTTCGTTCCTATAAATTAGGATATTTTTTTTTGTATATTAAAAAAATATTTTTTTTTCGTTCCTTTAAATTAAGATTTTTTTTTCACTGTTGTTGATTAATTCACTTATGTACATATGTATATATATATAACTTTATATCCTTCCTTTTGGCTTAGAAAGTTTTATTAAACACGGTTTATTCGCGTTGCAGATTAAATATAAATCTTTTTATATTTTTAATGTAGTGAATGATGTCACAAAGTATTGAAATACACGTACTTCTTAGCACTTGACATCATCCTACCGACTGCGCCAGTTTTAAACAACACGAACACGTTTAATAAAAAAAAAAACACAAAATAAAGAATAATAATTAATTTTATTACTATTAATCTTTCCGATACACATATGAATTTAAGATTATGCTAAAAGTAAAGTATTTGCATATTACTATTAAAACTGATAGTCCGACGGAACCCGACAAAGGAGGTACTTTCCTTCTCGAAGATAGAATTAAAACTTGTCCTCTGTAAGATTGCAAAAGACCATTTTCGATCACGGATAATGCCGGTGGTTGAAACTAGCCCACGCACATACGACACTTTCGGTATGATATTATTATAATGGCCATTGAAAATGACATAAAGGCACGTACGATACTTAGGGTATCGTATTAACTAAAGATTTCCAAGTAATTCGCTGATGCAATGCTTATTGCAAGTGCAATGGACATTGCTTCGCTATGGAATACCTTATCTGGGTAGGAAAGTATTTGAATTAAAATATGTTCCCAGATTCCGTGTCTGTAACATAACACCTCGAAATAATGATGGTAGAGCAAAATGGATTGGACACCCATTCATAATATTAAGAGTTATTTTGATTTTTGCATGTCCGTCCGTCCGTCCGTCGATCTGTCTGTCTGTCTGTGCGCACGATAACTGGAGAACGCGTATACTTAGAGAGCTGAAATTTTGTGCACGGACTTTAAATAAAAAAATAAAATTAATTTCGAAAATGAGACAAATCGGGCAACTCCTTCGTGGGGTTGCCATATAAAAATTTCATTTTCCGCTATATATTTGGACTGCTTGAGAACGCGTCGACGTAGAGAGCTGAAATTTCGTACATGATGTTCTTACTACGTTAGCAAATAAAATGTCAAAAATGGACTAAATCGGGCAACTCCTTGTTGGTGTTGCCATATAAAAATTTATGTGTTTTAAGTATACTTTGAAAACGATCAGTCCAAGACATTTTTATTTTACTAAAAACTTCTGCAGAATACGAAATCCTATAAAATTGGTTATGATCACTTTTCCTGTACGACAAACCGTTCTAGAAATATATGCGAAAAACAACTTCAAAATCAAACTTGAATGGGTCGGTAACAATACGAAATTTAATACGGGAATTCATCTAGGGTATCGTAAGAATTGGTCTTAGACCAATTCTAGCTTTTTTACTTGTTTTTGGGAAAAATGAGAACTTCACTTGAGAGGAATTTTATATCTCCTTTCTGTAAATTGGCCAAAGCGAAATTTATCTTTTTCTTAAAAAATAGAGCTAGTGTGACTTGATGTACATGTATTATGAATAGTTTTAAATAACTTTGGAGGTATTCAAGAATATTTTATCTATAGGAAACAAATTCTCCAAAGATATTCATCACTTTTACTATAGCTGATTTGTTTTGTGTAATCAATGTAGGCATGTTAGGTCCAGGCTAATTAGATCCACTCAATAATTTTTAGTGATGGCAGGTTTCGTGAGGAAATGGACACTTCAATTAACTGTCGAGGTAAACACCTCTTACACTTTATGATATTACGATGTGTCTTGAATGTTCTTTAATCTAGTGTACGTTTCTTGTTGTTGAAACGGACAACACAGCTAATCTCTATCAGATGATGAGCACTCCTGAAAGCGTGGGTTAGATGTCCTGGGTGTTCGACTATGTCTTGCTGCGGTGATTAGATGTCTTGACTGTTCGACTATATCTTGACATGCGCTACGCTTGTGAGCTGATGTTAATGCAATGACAGGTCATTTGCTAATGACGCGTCGAAAAGTGGCTTAAAGTAGGCAGTGGCTAATACTTGTACTGCTGTCTTGAGTCCGAGGGTAGAAGAAATGGTCGGTTAATAAAGCAGGATTTACATTATGATGACATGCAAGTTTTACAGAAATTGTTAGGGAGATAGTGCATCGTATATATTTATAAGTGACGTGAGAAGCAACCGCGTTCTGTATTTTTTCCCGACCTGGATTTGTCAATGCGTGTGTGTCCGGAACCATTAAAAAACCTCAAGCATATTAAGTTTTTATAGTTACTGAAACTAAAAAATTGTTATTGTCAACCCTAATTTGTCAATTTCTACTACTCATGCTACCATATTGATGTTGTTACTATAATTTTATGGCATATAGATATCTGTCAAATCAAATTATTTGTTGAAATAAATAAAAGTATGTTTTGAATTTGTAATTAAATATTGCGAAATTGCAAGTTATGAAATATTTTTTTATAGAAAATAATGAAGTTATTTCTTAGGTAGTTTTCCGTCCACAAGCAGGGAGTAGTGCGTCCACGGATTCACTGCAGTGGTCCTTTTCCTTTATAATTTGCTAGAAAAATTCCACCTTTGAGATAATCCGCCATCTGAACACGAACAGGACTAAAATTAGTGGAATTATTTTCTTGTGAGCACTTGAGTGGATCGAAGTGGATTGACGCTTACTTATTTACAGATTAGTTACTAAGTTTTTTGCTTACTTCGAAATAAATAATAAATAAAAATTTCGTTTTCGTACAGAATGTTGACTGTAGAACCATCTGATATTTTGCGAGAAGTTTTTTCTATACACTCTCATCCTTTGCTTCGAACTTCTTCGTGCTTTCATTCAATATTTTAGAAATTGTAAGATTATACTTTTTTTCATGATCCGTCTTTCAATATCTAAGAAAAAACAATTAAAAACTTGACAATTTAGAATTTGACAGTTTTCGATTTTTATCATAAAAACTAGAGAGGAGCGGACGTGTGAGGTATTACAGTGATTGCTTCGGCAGCATTTAAATTTCAATAATCTATCTCCCTCACAGTTTTTATTAAAAATGCATGTCATCATAATGTAAATCCTGCTTAAAATGACGTCTTTAGCAGTGTCCGATACCTGCAGGACTGGCTTAACTGCAGGCAACGTAGTGTTACCACGGCTTGAGATAAGATTAGATTAGATTAGATTGAATTGCAATAAGAAGAAGAAGATTTGTCAATTTGTGTGTCGATTTGTGTGTTAATTTTTGTGCCCTCCGTCTTTGATTAGTTTAGCGTATTTATTTTTAATGGTTATTTTTTGCAAACTTTGTATGTCTGTTAATTGCTCTTCTAATTGTGCTTTTTGTTTGGCTATGTGGTAGGCGAAGGAGGTCTAAGGGTCGATCCTGAAAAGGTGTCTGCGCAGACTACTGGGCATGGCTGGATGGTACAGGAGATTTCTCCCAAACATTTCGAGCATCGCTGCTCCGATCACAGAGCTTCTGAAGAAGGGTGCGAAGTTTCAGTGGACTCCGGAGGCTCAAAAAGCCTTTGAACAACTAAAAGAATACTTATGTTCGGCCCCACTGCTAGCTAATCCAGATTATGCGAAGCCCTTCTATATAAGATGTCATTCCAGCACTATGGGAGTTGGCAGTGTCTTATTTCAAAAGTCGGAGGATGATGCCGAAAGACCAATTGCATTTATGTTACAAAAGTTGAATCCTGCGCAGCGAAATTATAAAGGGTTTCCCAATAAGAGGTGTTATTTTACTTAGCCCACTATTTCGGTAGATGTCACTTTTGGAGCTGTCATTTTTTGACATTTGACAAGTAGAAACTACGCCATTAAGAAAAATGGAACGATATACGATTCAGCAACGCATTGAAATTATTAAAATTCACTATAAAAATGGTGAAAATGTGGCAGAGACGGTTCGTAAAACTCGAACATTTTTGGGTCGCCGTGAAGCACCTTGTCGGACCGCAATACAGAAATTGGTTGAAAAATTCGAGCTCTAGGGACAAGTTAGTGATGTGAAGAATAAAACCCGTGCACGTCGCTCAAGAACAGCCGAGAATATTGCTGCTGTAGCCGAAAGTATTTAAGAAAACCCAGGTTTGTCCATTCCTTGTCGTTCTTTGGAATTAGGCATTCCACAAACGTCAATACACCGTATTTTGCATAAAGATTTGGGTCTTAAGGCTTATAAAGTTCAGTTAACACAAGAACTCAAGCCGGCCGATCATCAACAACGTCGAGTCTTTGCTGATTGGGTCCTTGGAATGCATGAAAATGATCCGGAATTCCATCGAAAACTCATCTTGAGTGACGAGGCCCATTTCCACCTCGATGGCTCCGTCAACAAGCAAAATTGTCGCATCTGGGGCTTGGAAAACCCAAGAGTTATTGTTGAAAAGCCTCTCTATCCTCAATGTGTGACTGTTTGGTGCGGCTTATGGTCCCGCGGGGTCATTGGACCTTACTTTTTCGAAAATGAGGCTGGAGCAACAGTTACGGTGAATGGATTGCGCTATCGGCAAACGATTAATGATTTTTTATGGCTGGAATTGGATGGTATTGATCTGGACAATGTTCACTTTCAACAAGACGGCGCTAGGTGGCATACAAGCAACGAAACCATTGATCTTTTACGGGAAAAGTTTCCGGACCGTGTTATCTCTCGAAGAGGTGAACACAATTGGCCACCGAGATCTTGTGACTTAACACCTTGCGACTTCTTCCTTTGAGGCCACGTGAAAGAGAAGGTCTACGCCCAGCGTCGATTCAAGACCTTAAAGATGGAATTCGGGGGCTATCGAGGACATAGGGCAGCCACTTTGCGATTTGGTTATGGAAAATTTCATGAAAAGGTTATGGTCCTGTAGGCGTGGTCGTGGTGGTCATTTGGCTGATGTTATTTCCCATTACTAACGACATACCTTCCTCTTTATAATGAAATAAATATCCGATCATTTATCTCAAACAATACCAATACCGAGCCTGCAACCCATCGTTAGAGGATGGGCATGCTTTATCGACATTGCTACCCACTTCATCCCTTTCCCACTTAGCATCAACCCAATCAACCCAAACTCTCCAGTCGGACATAGACACACCCAAAACAACTCCTGAGGAATCCCTTCGCTCTCGATATATCGCTTCAAGTCGAGGTCGGCTGCGTCAGCTTATATCCCGGAAGTACTAGAAATCCAAAAAGCTGCTTCGTAAAGCAGCATGCGCTGCTATTCAGCGTGATGGAGAGGACCATCGTCCATAATACGCCGCAGTAAAAATAGCTGAAGAAAATACAGTTGGTCTGCTTGACAGTGGAGCTTCTGTTAGCATATTGGGAAAACACTCTCTAGAATTTCGTTGGTCCATGCATATTTAACAATATAGAAGTGGTCAAGGAGGAAGAGGATATACAGCTTTTACAATCGAGCGAGACTACCACGCTACACATCTTTCAATGCAAAATTAACATCATACAGTCAGTGTACAAATGCGGTATGTTCAGCCATCTCTCTCTAGTATCTGGAGGATTGAGTACATATATTATGGATACAAGTAAAGAGAACTGCATGAACATTCATAGGTATAACACTCTTAAATTACAAAGCGGCAGAACAGTTGCTGATATTAAGACGAATGCTTCAACCTCACTGACCGAAGTCGTTGGCGGGTCAATCTACCAAAACGGAAATTGCAACGGAGTTCCGTATACGTCAGGAGTTAATTCCTGGGATAATGTTGTGGTTATGCATGCGATGGAAGTAACCATTATGGACTACCAAAGCTCGGTCCGCATTGATGACAACATGGTTATTCTACGAAACAACGTGCTGTGTCCCTACCTGGCTGGTAAATGTACGGATCCAGAATACGGAATCAGTTTTTGGGATCGCATCTCTGACAATTCTTGCGAAAGTCAAAAGTACGACGTATTATGGCAAGGAATGGCTCCGAAGATTAGGACCTCGAACAAATCCATTAGCAATACCATATACACCGTGACGTCCGGAGAAATAATCTTTGCACTCGAAGTAAAAAAGCAAGTATCCGTTTGTCGTTTCCCCGGTTTTCAAACTGAGCATCCCAGGCTGGTCATTGTACCTAAAGCAGCATCCGAGTAATGGTTTAGGAAAAAAAACCTGGATACACGTAATCTCGATCTTTTCACTTACGTTAGTTCAAAGTTCGTCTATGTTGAACGTCACTTTAAGGGTCAAGTCGAGAAACTATACACCAATCTCTTGAGGAAGAAATGCGAATTAGAAAGAGAACTACTTCAAACAATCATGGCCCTCCACCACCCGCAGAGTTCGCTCTTATTAGAATGAAAGAGCAAGGGTTTACCGCTGTACACAGGGGGGAAATCATTTCCTTAGTGAGATGCCAACCAGTTGAAGTCACTGTTCGGAAGGGAGTTATATGCAACTACCAGTAACTTATGGAGAAAGGGACTACTTCCTAGCTCCATTAGCTCACCTGCTGCAGCATCGCGGAACTGAGATTATATGCTCAGATTTACTGAGCCCAGCATACTATATTAGAGGAACCTGGTACGGGACCACTCCGACAATTCACCAAATTAAAGAACCATCTCAACTTCTGCCATCAAACACCGCTGACTGGACATACGAAGACCCAGGAGAACTTATTCGGGCAGGAATTTACCACAGCGAGTCTCTATAAAAACCTTCGCCACCAGATCATGTATCCGTTCGAGAGGCTAGCCATTACTAACATACTCACACAACGTCAATTTTTTGGGAAGTGTCTGCTCCTCCTTTCTGGGAATTTACGATTTGACTATTATATGGTGTATGTTATATTGGAGGCAAGCACTGGAAAATTTTGACCTTCCGTGTTTGAGGAAATTTGACTATGGTTCACATCCATAGGCTCTGGTTTAGTTTGTGGGGAAGTATTTACAGTTGGATTATTATTGAAGAATCCATTATTTTGTCTGTTCATATATGGATTTTGATTTGAGTTTGAATGGTTTCTGTAAGAAACCTGATTTTAAGAGATTGTCGAATAGTTAATTCAGTAGGGTGTCGATAATTATTTTGGTAGTTGGTGTATTGGGGCTGATATCTATTTTTTGAGCTATTGTGATAGCTATTATTCTGGTAATTAGGATGGTTTTGGTTTAGGTAATTATTATCTGTTCTATTATTATAGCTGCTATTACGGCGATTGCTGTTAGAATTTTGTTTGTTAAAATTATTATATGGGGGTTTCTTATCTGGAGTGGAGTTTCTTGTTTCTCTTATAGGATTTCTATTTTGATTATAAAATGCATAGCCTGCTTCGTACAGGATACTCATTGCTTCTTCTAGTGATTTGGGATTTCTGCAGTAAAGAACTGATCTGATAGGCTCAGGAGATTTATTTTTAAATATTTGGTGCGCTGAATTGATGTTGGCTAACAGATTTTGTTCTACGGTATTTGTGTCGCTACTATTAACAAATTTTGTTTTATTATTTACTCGTCTGAGTATGTTTTTAATATCGTTATAGAAGTCTACACTATTGGTTCTAAAGGTTACACTCTTTAGTTGATCAAATAGTTCTTCGATAATTAACCTATCCCCGAAATTATTATTTAAAACTGTTTTAATTTCTGTCCATTTCGTAATATGGTTATTAATCTCGATCACTTCCCTAACTTTTCCTTTGAGTTTAGATTTTATTACATCCAAAAATATATTCTGTGAGAAATCGTTATATTTAATTAGTAATGGGTGCACTTTGTCAATCAAATCCATGAAATTTTGGAGTTCTTTATAATCTCCGTTAAATTCTGGTAACCCGTTTAAGTATTTTAGTGGGTCTATCGTTAAGGATGTCATGTTTTCTGTTAAGTTTTCTAAATTATTATCAGTGGGATGTGTTGCTATTCCTGATTTTATTTCCCTAATTATATCATCTAAATTTTGGGACTGTTCTGCTAAGGCTTCCAAACTAGATTCTAAGTCGCTTAGCATATATTAGTTTCGTAAATAACAAAAAAAATGATAAAAGGAATTTTATAATATAATACAATAAATATATATATATAAGTAAATATTTGTATACTTAAATGAATAGGCAATGATAGTAATTTTAAATATAACTATAGTACTCACGTAGAAAACACAAAAATTTACTATAAAAACACACTGTCACACTTTTATTTTCGGTTAAGATTTGAGAGTCGTCCTTCCTTCTGGTGGTTGAAATATTTTCTACTTGTGTAACTAGCTTCCTCCTTAGTTGGCCTTTTGATGCTTTATTTGTGGTAAATTTGTTGATGCCTCACCTTTGTGTAAATGCTTAATTTTTGTTTTTCTCCTTTTTGTTTCAATTAATCCCGTTGTTGAGTTGTTTGCATGTAGTTGTGTAATAACTGTAAGCTCTATTTTTATGAGCGAATTTATCCTCCAAGTTTTATGACAGGATACTTGATTTTTATTTTTTTTTTTGTATTAAAAAAAATATTTTTTTTCGTTCCTATAAATTAGGATATTTTTTTTGTATATTAAAAAAATATTTTTTTTTCGTTCCTTTAAATTAAGATTTTTTTTTCACTGTTGTTGATTAATTCACTTATGTACATATGTATATATATATAACTTTATATCCTTCCTTTTGGCTTAGAAAGTTTTATTAAACACGGTTTATTCGCGTTGCAGATTAAATATAAATCTTTTTATATTTTTAATGTAGTGAATGATGTCACAAAGTATTGAAATACACGTACTTCTTAGCACTTGACATCATCCTACCGACTGCGCCAGTTTTAAACAACACGAACACGTTTAATAAAAAAAAAACACAAAATAAAGAATAATAATTAATTTTATTACTATTAATCTTTCCGATACACATATGAATTTAAGATTATGCTAAAAGTAAAGTATTTGCATATTACTATTAAAACTGATAGTCCGACGGAACCCGACAAAGGAGGTACTTTCCTTCTCGAAGATAGAATTAAAACTTGTCCTCTGTAAGATTGCAAAAGACCATTTTCGATCACGGATAATGCCGGTGGTTGAAACTAGCCCACGCACATACGACACTTTCGGTATGATATTATTATAATGGCCATTGAAAATGACATAAAGGCACGTACGATACTTAGGGTATCGTATTAACTAAAGATTTCCAAGTAATTCGCTGATGCAATGCTTATTGCAAGTGCAATGGACATTGCTTCGCTATGGAATACCTTATCTGGGTAGGAAAGTATTTGAATTAAAATATGTTCCCAGATTCCGTGTCTGTAACATAACACCTCGAAATAATGATGGTAGAGCAAAATGGATTGGACACCCATTCATAATATTAAGAGTTATTTTGATTTTTGCATGTCCGTCCGTCCGTCCGTCGATCTGTCTGTCTGTCTGTGCGCACGATAACTGGAGAACGCGTATACTTAGAGAGCTGAAATTTTGTGCACGGACTTTAAATAAAAAAATAAAATTAATTTCGAAAATGAGACAAATCGGGCAACTCCTTCGTGGGGTTGCCATATAAAAATTTCATTTTCCGCTATATATTTGGACTGCTTGAGAACGCGTCGACGTAGAGAGCTGAAATTTCGTACATGATGTTCTTACTACGTTAGCAAATAAAATGTCAAAAATGGACTAAATCGGGCAACTCCTTGTTGGTGTTGCCATATAAAAATTTATGTGTTTTAAGTATACTTTGAAAACGATCAGTCCAAGACATTTTTATTTTACTAAAAACTTCTGCAGAATACGAAATCCTATAAAATTGGTTATGATCACTTTTCCTGTACGACAAACCGTTCTAGAAATATATGCGAAAAACAACTTCAAAATCAAACTTGAATGGGTCGGTAACAATACGAAATTTAATACGGGAATTCATCTAGGGTATCGTAAGAATTGGTCTTAGACCAATTCTAGCTTTTTTACTTGTTTTTGGGAAAAATGAGAACTTCACTTGAGAGGAATTTTATATCTCCTTTCTGTAAATTGGCCAAAGCGAAATTTATCTTTTTCTTAAAAAATAGAGCTAGTGTGACTTGATGTACATGTATTATGAATAGTTTTAAATAACTTTGGAGGTATTCAAGAATATTTTATCTATAGGAAACAAATTCTCCAAAGATATTCATCACTTTTACTATAGCTGATTTGTTTTGTGTAATCAATGTAGGCATGTTAGGTCCAGGCTAATTAGATCCACTCAATAATTTTTAGTGATGGCAGGTTTCGTGAGGAAATGGACACTTCAATTAACTGTCGAGGTAAACACCTCTTACACTTTATGATATTACGATGTGTCTTGAATGTTCTTTAATCTAGTGTACGTTTCTTGTTGTTGAAACGGACAACACAGCTAATCTCTATCAGATGATGAGCACTCCTGAAAGCGTGGGTTAGATGTCCTGGGTGTTCGACTATGTCTTGCTGCGGTGATTAGATGTCTTGACTGTTCGACTATATCTTGACATGCGCTACGCTTGTGAGCTGATGTTAATGCAATGACAGGTCATTTGCTAATGACGCGTCGAAAAGTGGCTTAAAGTAGGCAGTGGCTAATACTTGTACTGCTGTCTTGAGTCCGAGGGTAGAAGAAATGGTCGGTTAATAAAGCAGGATTTACATTATGATGACATGCAAGTTTTACAGAAATTGTTAGGGAGATAGTGCATCGTATATATTTATAAGTGACGTGAGAAGCAACCGCGTTCTGTATTTTTTCCCGACCTGGATTTGTCAATGCGTGTGTGTCCGGAACCATTAAAAAACCTCAAGCATATTAAGTTTTTATAGTTACTGAAACTAAAAAATTGTTATTGTCAACCCTAATTTGTCAATTTCTACTACTCATGCTACCATATTGATGTTGTTACTATAATTTTATGGCATATAGATATCTGTCAAATCAAATTATTTGTTGAAATAAATAAAAGTATGTTTTGAATTTGTAATTAAATATTGCGAAATTGCAAGTTATGAAATATTTTTTTATAGAAAATAATGAAGTTATTTCTTAGGTAGTTTTCCGTCCACAAGCAGGGAGTAGTGCGTCCACGGATTCACTGCAGTGGTCCTTTTCCTTTATAATTTGCTAGAAAAATTCCACCTTTGAGATAATCCGCCATCTGAACACGAACAGGACTGAAATTAGTGGAATTATTTTCTTGTGAGCACTTGAGTGGATCGAAGTGGATTGACGCTTACTTATTTACAGATTAGTTACTAAGTTTTTTGCTTACTTCGAAATAAATAATAAATAAAAATTTCGTTTTCGTACAGAATGTTGACTGTAGAACCATCTGATATTTTGCGAGAAGTTTTTTCTATACACTCTCATCCTTTGCTTCGAACTTCTTCGTGCTTTCATTCAATATTTTAGAAATTGTAAGATTATACTTTTTTTCATGATCCGTCTTTCAATATCTAAGAAAAAACAATTAAAAACTTGACAATTTAGAATTTGACAGTTTTCGATTTTTATCATAAAAACTAGAGAGGAGCGGACGTGTGAGGTATTACAGTGATTGCTTCGGCAGCATTTAAATTTCAATAATCTATCTCCCTCACAATTTTTATTAAAAATGCATGTCATCATAATGTAAATCCTGCTTAAAATGACGTGTGGCAGATCTTTCCATTTCTCCTGCCTGCTGCGTCTGCTAAGGGGTTCTCCTGGTTCTGTTACAACCTGTGGTCAGCTCAGCAATTAAGCCATGTCATGTTCTGCGACTTATTAAATGTTACTTCGATTCGTTCTCAAACGACCAATCTTTTATTGTGGATAGTGTTAAGCACAAATCTAACAACTGGTCGTTCCTGAATGCTTCCGCCGAGCACTTAAATACCTTCAATTCCAAACTCGACGAGCTTCTTAATTTAACGGAAGCGCTTAGTTCAAACTCATCCCTCTTATTTGATAAGTCGCATGCACTCTTTACTCAGCTTAGCTGCCGATGTAGAGGAAGCTACAGCTAACGCAGTTTATAGACAGCAACCTTATCTTTCGAAATGCAGGAAAAATTTCTGGTCGGAAAAACCGGACCGTTCAAGTGCGTGTCGTTATTCTACCGAAAAAATTATAAGTACTACACCCGGATCAGCTCAATACGCAATTTCCAGGGTTACCAATATAAAGTCTAGATTTGAATTGTTTATTCCATATTTAAAGCAACAATGAGTCTCAGGTTCCAAAATATATGTCGATTTTACGTTTCGATAAAAGGACGGACAGAAGTGAAAGACGTGCACGAGACAAACTATCCCCAATTTGAGATTTTGGGATAAATGGGGAATAAGTTTTCTAAAGATCTTCGACTCACATAAAAATGTTAGTGTTGATGAACAATTAGTTAATCATCGTGGTCTTTGCCCCTTCAAGCAGTATATACCATCAAAATCCGGAAAATATAGAATACAAATTTGGACGATTTTTGATGTTGTTACCAGTTATGCGTGGTCCTTGCAAGTATATACTGGTAAAGATCGAAATTGCAGGCCTGAAAAAAATCAAGTTCAACGTGTTGTACTTGACTTGATAAAGAGCCCAAGGGGGCGAAATATCCTGCGATAAATTTTTCACGTAACATCACGAGAGATAAATTTGTGAAGGCGAGGCCAAAAAGCCTGAAATAATAAAGTTTTATAATGAAACAAAGGGAAGGGTTGATATGTTGGATGAACTTATATTAACATATACTTGTAAGCGCAGAACAAATAGATGCCCTCAATTACTATTTTACAATATGTTGGATATATCAGCATATCATGCCTTTGTCATCTGGAAAACAGTAAACCCATAATTGAATTATACGAATAAATTTAATAGACGCATTTTCCTTGAAGAACTTGGATCATCTCTACTGCATGAAGAAATATCATGTCGATCGAGAATGCCGTAAGGTAGCAGGGCTAAACGCATTGCTTACGACGTCCAAAGAGAGCAATAACAAAATAGGATACAAAACTTGAAAAGGTCATGCTTTTTTTTGTGCCTAAATCTTTCCAATAGCACAAAATAAATATCCAAAGAAATGCAGCAGATGTTTTGTTTTATATGTAAGAAGCATTCACAGATAGAAATTAGTTGTAATAATAGTAAAAGTTCTAAATAAAAATACATTGGGCAAATATGACCCATTAATACCATATACGTTTTTGTTTTAAAGTACAGGTTAAGGGTTAAAGATATTCAGCACAATATCAGACTGATCAGGAGTGATCTTGCGGGTTGGTCTGCTTGTGCTACTAGGTATTCCGTTCTTATTGGCGCTATCGCCTCGGACATTAAGTTTTTCACATCACGAAACTTGAAAATGTCTGCTTCTCCTGATATGCCGCCTCCTGTGAAGGGCAAATGCCTTTTTCTGACGTTTCTTCACTGTCCGCAGATGTGACACCTACTCAATAATCTGCCCACAAGCTTCGTTACAAACAGCAAACGCGCGGGAGGAAGCGATCTAATTTGTACCTGTCCTTTGTTACTCCTAATGCGAGTGCCTCAGCTGATGTAGCTTTAGGTAACTCTGGGAGTCAACTCTCTGATAATGCCATTCTAAGATCTGCATCTGTTTCCGCAGTATTGAATGATACTTCATCGCCATCATCTCTAGGTGATGGTATTGTTGTCCCTTTGAGAACAGTACCAAAACCTTCCAGAGTTTTCGTCACTCGTTTCTCCCCAGAAACTTTGTATGAGGACATACTGAAGTATCTGAAGTCTAAAAGTATCGCCTGAGATGGTATTTCTTTTCACAAAAGCTCCAAGCAACTTTGTTATAATCGTTTCAGAAAATTTGCGGGACAAGTTATTGGATCCCGCAGTTTGGCCCTCTTGCACTTTTATTAAATTGTTCGTACCTTCCGGGCGCTAACCTAGAGATTCATCTAAAGTAAGCAGCGATATTTCAAGAAACTTAAATCGCTCTCTCTTTGCTATCAAAACCGCACAAATATTCAAAACCTCTACTGCGGCTTGTTTCGATACAGTTGCTTTTATTGAAACTTGGCTGTATCATGCAAGACAGATCCTCTTGTCGAATTAATACTAATTGGTGAATCTAATTTACCCAATACAATATGGGTATTCAATGAAAATGAAGATGAATATCTACTTTAATAACTTTTCAACAAGGGAATCACTATTACTGAACACTATCTCTTCTTTTGATCTCAGCTAAATCAGTAGTGTATAGAATGACTTGGGCAGGCAGCTAGATACCGTTTTTTCTACTTACGCGGATAACCTATTAGTTGAACGTAGCCCAGTTGTAATGTCTATATAATATTTAATTTCTTTCTTCTATTTAATTTTCTTTTAATTTTTTGTTTTTCGTTCTATGTTGCATGTCATTTCACCGTGTGCTTATTTTATGCCTATTTTAACATACTAATAGTAATACTAACACCGACTAAGTGATGAGACGCATTTACAGTTGACCGTTTATTTATTAAACGTGCCACTAATGCGAGCTTGTGTTAAACTGGTTCTGGTTGTCAAAATTAGTACTGGAGACGTCCAAGCAGTGATGAGGAGAGAAGTCAATGATTTCTTTACCTGTAATAAAAGTAAATCATTTATATGTATTTGGTCGTGTGCCATAAGTCCATTTAGCACGATGAAGAGCGGTTTTGATTCAAGTATGTCTCAATGACAACCTGGACGAGCGTTGATATACAACAGACTATTCAGTATTGATGACATATCAGGAAGAGTGGCGCTATTGCACGGTCAGCATGTTCGAACTCTTTAACCTAGTGTAGACAGCAGTACGTTATTAGGCCATTCTCTCTGGCTACAGTTTAGTGGATGTTTATAGGTAAGGCAGGTTCAGAAGGAACTGTTGTCCGTACAATAAGGTCTAGACGGGTGAAGCGGTAGGTAATCCACAAGGGATTTCTTGAGTTGGCTGCAGCCCGTACGGTATCGTCAGTAAGGGGCACTCGTCGGTGCTGTAAGACCTGGATTGTTGTATCTGCTGAAACAGAATTTATTATAATACAGTTGAATTGCATATATAAATTACTGGGCCTTTATTGATCTGGATATGCACAGATTAAATTTTTTTTTTTTTTTTTTTTATATAATTATTTGAACGTAAAATTTAAAAGTAATTGATTGCTATCTTGTTTACTTTCTGAAGGGGAATAATTTTATATTTTTTTCTTTTTCTTCACCGTAATTCAACGTCTTCCTAACTACGGTTTTCTATGTGCAGCAAAGTATTGGTAGCGGTGAGTTTTGAAATGTTCGTTACCTAGTTTACGCTTTGGTCGGCCAAGTGTTTGGAAATGACCAATTCGACAGAAACTCGTCGCCACATATACTCCCCTGCCAGCTAAAGCTTAGGTTTTTGTATTATCTGAATCAGCTCGTGTTTTTCGTATTGGTATGTTTGCTGAACCGTCCGGCATGAATCTAATTTCACGTCTTGGTGCACCCGACGAAGATGCCGTCTCAGCGTGTAAAGTTGCTGGGACATGGAAGTGTTTCAAAACTGGTTGGAAACGTTCTTCAATGTGCTGGTCTACCGGAGAACTTTCAAATGCTGGCTGAACAGATTCATCGGTAGACAAAATGTCTCGTGTTGCGCTGAAACTTGATGGATGAACTTGGCTGTCGTCAGATATTTTCCAGATTTGAAAAGCAGGGTTTCATTGGATCTATAGAGACGCTAACTTCCCTGCTCTTTACCTTGAGGATGAAGTAATGCTTTGCGCGTTTAATGATTTTGAAAGGGCCTTCGTAAGGTGATTGAAGTGGTCACCGTACTGCGTGCGTTCCTAGGAACACGTGTGAGAATTTTTCAAGGTCTTTAAATACGAAGGTAGCTACCCGAGAGTGGTTCGATGCCGGAACGGGTCTGACATCGGAGAAGACACTACGTAGAGACACAATTAATTAATTTTGTTATCGATACTGGGAAGAAGAAGGAAATCGCCCGGAATGCGTAACCGTTCGCGGTACTCGAGTTCTGCAGTAGTGGCAAGAAATTTTTCCCAAAAGTAGCTCGCAAGCTTAATAATATTAATGCTAAGGTCTTTGTCCAGGTCTTCTCTTGCTATTCCATTAGAAAAGCTTTAAACGTGCCGTTCCATCTTTCTAAAAATCCATTAGACTGAGGCTGGTAGGTAGCGGTGCGATTAAGTTGGAAGCCTAATAATTTTGAAATTTTCGAAAATAGCGCGGATTCGAATTGTGCGCCTTAGTCTGTAATAGTAGTCCTGAAGACACTAAAGCGAGCTATCCAAACTTCACAGAGTGCGGTTGCGACTGTCTCTGGATTAATGTCAGCAAGGGGAATGGCTTCTGACTATCGAGTAAACCTGTCGTCGTTAATTGTCAGACAAAATCTGAAATTTTGTTAAGGTGGCATAGGGCCAACGATCTCTATATGGAATGTTTCATATCGTTCGGAGTGTTTTTGCAGATACTTTTCTCCACGGGTAATCTAAGCAGGATGTTGAGTTTCGTCGATTCTCGACAGAGCATTTCCATCTTTTCCAGACACATGCCTGATATGGGTAGTAAATTGACCTACGTGGTCTAACTGACGTAATTGTCAGGGAGAAGCCTTCTCTGGATTTTGCACATATGGATATTGCAAAGGTTTGTGGTCCATGTAAGGCGTGAATATATGTCCCTCAGGTAAATACTTGATACTTTAGTATGCCGCTAGCAATACCCTGTCATAGGTGCTGTATTTTTGTTGAGCATTGTTCAGCTTGACGGAGGAAAATCTTAGAAGTTGCCAGTTACTATCGACCTTCTGCTGAATTGCAGCACCATTGGCAGTATCCGAAGCGCATACCTATAATGATAGTCCTACAGACGCGATGGGAAATGCGAGAAGTGCCGTTTGGGCCAGTTGACCTTTACCTAACTCGAGAGATTCCATTGCTTAACAAGAACTATCGATGCGCTTAACGCCGTACAGGTAGCTGTTTTAAATAGCACGAAGTGCTGCGGCGTGTGGTAAGACACGGCTGCAGAAGTTTATCATACCCAGAAAGCGTCGTATTTGTTTTACGGTTTCTGGAATTTTGAATTTATAAAATGCTTCCATGCGATTGAGAGATGGTTTGATATCTTGTGGTGTAATTAAATGGCCCAATAATTTGACCTGCCACCGTAAAAATACGAATTTTTTAATGTTTAATATGAGTCCATACCCCTGAAGGCACTTGAAAACTTCCTTTATGTGTGTATAGTGTTCAATTTATGGACTTAGAAGTGATTAAAATATCGTCTAAATAAACAAAGCAGAATGAAATCTCTTGTAGGACCATGTGAATGAATCTCTGAAAAGACTGTGCAGCGTTACACAATCCAAATATCATCCGGGGAGTTTGATGGTGGGCTTTCGCTAAATCGAGAGTTGGAAAAGATGAGCTATTCTCTATATGATAGGCGAAAAGTAGGTATTGGGGCAGTACCGCCAGACTTGAGTTCACAGCCAGCCAAAAATGCCAGACATCTCTGTCTCTTTCTGTCTCTCTTTCTGTCTCTCTCTCTCTCGTATTTTCCTCTGACGTCATATGAATGGATGGTCTGGTCGGTTGGCCAGACATCTCTGTCTCTTTCTCTTATAATTACCACTGACGTCATATGTTTGGGTTTTGCTGGCTGCCTTGGCGTGACGTGACTGGCTGATCCGTCTTGTCTTGGTCGATAGAGATTCCTGTCGTAGTCTGGCCAGCTAATCAGCTCTGTCTTATTTGATTTTCACTATTTTAATTTAGCAGGAAAAAATAATATCATTTTCGCTTGAATCGAACCGGGGATGCTTGTTTTGTAAAATCCGAGGCGCTCTACTCATGAGGCCACGGATGTATCGCAGGTATGTTCTTTAAAGGGCTATATAAGTGGAAAATGACTGCATGAATATGGCCATCAGAAAACTGTCTTGTTCGTAACCCCACAAATGTTAGATGGTGCGGCCACGCGAATATACTTAATTTACTTTACAAATGTATCTTGTGTATACAGACGGTTGAACGGGCGAGCGACCTAAAAAATATGGATATGATTGATAAGAGATAGTAGGCCTCGTGAAAAATTTTCAAATGTTTCAGTTTTAAACGAAATTATTAAGTTAATTAGAATTAAAAAAATTATATTATTAACATGTTATGAAGTTTGACTAGGTACATGATCAATAACGAATACCTCACCAGAGATAATTTCTAAAAAAATATTTTTTGGCATAATGACGTTTTATCGCTGATAAGAATTGCGCCGGCAACATAATGTATTCGTATGAGAATAGTTCTATGACCGCAATACGAGGTTGATAAGAAAACTGACCCCAGACTTTTCGAATAATAAATTTAGCGTAAAACTGGCCTTGAAATTCATAATGGTGATAACACGTATGAAACTGGCTCGATGACAGGAATACGAAACTGATAAGAACATGATGAAAATTTATCTCCTGTTATGTAGGTAGAATAATCTTTTAATACACTGGGGTAGGACAGCTGTGATGGAATTTGAATTGCCCTCGACAAATATAAAACAAAAGCACGAAATGTAGAATTTGTAAAGAATAACAACGAATATGTATGTAGAGGTTCAGATGGGAATAGGACTTAGGACTGTAACCAGAAAAGAGGAAGATAAGTATCATTACGAGTAGTTCAAAAGCCCCGAACCTCAACTTTTTGCGTAAATTGGCCTTGGGGAATTCATGCAGACGCTAACGTATTCACCACCGTACAAAATCTCTATTCATAAACCGCGAGGAGATTATTTTTCTAAAATTTTACTACCAGGCGAGCATGAATTTTAATTATGTAGAAAGCATGTATTGGTCAAGAAACTCCCTGCAAAGCTTTTTGCTCATGCTACGACCGCTAACATACCCACAAGAAAAATCGACTGATAACGACATAGTGCCTATACTGCTGGTGCTATGTTATGAGTAAAAACGAATTTGACTAACTATGCTTAAGTCTAGTCGGTCTTATCGGGTAGCATGCATAGTAATTTTTTTGTTTAATGGATGTTCCAGGCCAAATGAATTTTTTTATTGCTGGGGGTTATGCTCGCCTGGTGTTGAAGGTGATGCCTCGGGCATACAATTTAGTGAATAATAGCACTTAAAATTCCAACTATAGATAAAAACCCCATAAATATCAATCAAATATCGCGGATCTATAGTGGGGGTATAATTATGATTAAATCAATATGAGAATATTTTTAATCGTAGAGTAGACAAAGTCCGATATTGATTTATAATCGTTACATCTTCGTATATTTTCGCGATTAAGTCGTTTCTATCTACGATCGTGAATAAATTTTTTTGTGAGGGGATTAATACAAAATATACCTACACGGGAATGTACGCTCATTCTTAATTGAATATTTCAAGGTGTTCGATCGTAGCAAGTTATTGAAAGATGGAAAAATTCATTATTACAAAAGACAACATAACCTATATCAAAAGGTTCAATCTACAAGGCCGTAAAGTAGAGTTTAAAATCGCACCGGTGCCCCAAAATGAGGAGCCCACCTCATGGATTAAGACCTCAGTGGAAGGCATTATTCAGTATGCCGTAAAGGGGCTCCTGCCAAACGATCAGGTCGGGATTACTTTTTGCGGAAACATATAAAAAATGTCTTTTATTTTCCTATTAAAAATATGCAACTTTTTTTAAAAAGCAATAACGCTCCCTGCAATGCGTCGATAATCACACCGCGTCTGGATCGTTAAATAAGAAAACCGTCTGTGAACAGATTAAAAAAGATGCATGGATTGTTTTGAAAACATACAAATCCGATAAAGTTCACATATGCGGAGAATATTTCTGTAAATATACACCAGGCATGTACCACAAGAGCATTTATGCTTTATTCAGCAGGATAATCGTAACCCCTCCATAAAAGATACTCTTTTTGTCTTCTATGATTTAGAGGCACGACAGGAAAAAGTATTGGGAGAAACAGTTGTTCAAGAACGATCAATAGGAGAAATTAAGTTGCATGAACCAAATTTATGCGTTTTTCAGCAGCGATGCGAGCACTGCATTGAAAAAGATCTGAGCATATGTGAAAAATGCGGGATAAGACAACAGATTTTAAAAGCTCGCCCCGTTCAGAACTTTGTAGAGTATTTGCTGAATCAGCGAAAATTGTTCAAGAAGATGGTTGTCATAATGCACAATGCCCAGGCATTTGACTATCAACTTATGTTGGGTCATATTTTGCAAAATACCGGGGATTTTTTAAATAAAAACAGTTTCAAACGTTATAAAAAATGTCTTTTATTTTCCTATTAAAAATATGCAACTTTTTTAAAAACAATAACGCTCCCTCTCCAAGCGATCAGCCCCTACGCCGTGGATGCCTGCGTTGGTCCTCCGCCTCCAGCTCGGCATCCCAATCAGCTTCCTGGGCTGCGATCAGCGCCTGCAAGACTGCCACCCGAACCAGGTGTTCCCACCTGTTAAAGGTGGAAACATAGGCCCTATATCCGCATTCGTGGAGGTACGCCTGTAAAAAGGGCATTATTACGCTTTATGGTATTTTTAAAAAAGGGGTACTTACAAAAGTCTCTGGTACCATGTCCTCGGTGTAAGGTGTAAACACCTCACACCAATCCAACTCCCCACGGGCCTGGTAAACTATGTTTATCGGCACCGGGGAAGATGCCGCTAACTCCTCCAGATCCTCATGGATCGTCGGCCATGCGGGGTGCCGGGGCGCTCTTAATATTGTTGCAATGTGAGCTGTTGTTCTCTCCATGTTTGCTTTTTAAATGATTTTCTAAAATCATTTTGGCTAATTTTCTTTCCAGATTGTACCAACCAAATTTTATCAGATTTTTTTAAAAATTCCCCCCGAAAAATAATAAGACAAACCCTCCACAACAATCTAATTTGCAGAGTCGGAGAACGGATATTGTGGTTTTCTGAAATTTTTCGGGGGTGGCCGGCAAAATGATTAAAATTTCGCCTATGAACTCCCCAAAGAATACATTGATTTGCCTATGAAAAATAAGCCGGTAAGGATGTGGTTTTCTAAAATTTGATTAGCGCTACAGTGAAGTTCAAGAAAGATAGGGAACGAAACGAGCCTGTGATAAGATCACCCTATACGACAAATACCTAATATCCATCTATTGTTTTTGAAATACTCTAAGCGGGCGGTTAGCAGAGGCTACAAAAGTTTTTCATTTTAAGAATAGTTCGCTAAATTAGAAATTTGTGTAAGCGTTTTCGTGTAAGGATGGCACCAAGAGATAATCTTATTGGTTGGTCACCGCCGTTTCAAATATCGGGGCCGGAAGTGATAGAAGTGAGTTCCGAGTCAGAGCTAGAAATGCGCCATGAAGAGCAGTTGTCTCGAATAAGTGAAGTTTTTCACTTTTTAAATACAGCAGCAAGTATGTTATATTATGAGGCACCGCCTAATAGTGATCATGAAGAAGACATCCTAGATAGTGACAACAGCTACGAAGAGATCCCGGATAGCGATAGCAACGTCAGCAGCGACATCGAGCTTGAAATAAGCATTCAAATGTTGTATTTCAAATACCTCGGAGAAATATATTGTAACAGATGTGTAAACGTAATAGGCCCCGATATAAATATAATAAGTGTAAACCATATTGAAAATTTTACAAATTTAAGGCAATTTCTGGCATACTTCCCTGAGGAATGTTGCATTTGTAAAAATGAGATAAAATATGAACTTTTGTAAAAGTTTGGTGTAAAATCTGATTTATGTAAATATTTAAATAAAAGTTATTAAACTGATGATTTAGGTATTTTAATTTTATTTTTGAAAACCCCTGTAATATTCATATAAATATTTCAATAAATATTTTTGAGCAGTTACCCCCGAAAAGGTCATTGTTTATTCACTGTTGATATCGCATCTTAAAAGCAGGTTGTGCTGACATCTCCTTCAGATTTTGGTGTGTTTAAAAGATTCATCTGGCCTGCAGGAACTGCTTTGTGCAGCTCGCACACAAGGGCCTCTTTACTCATTGTTATTGTAAATGATTTTTCGCATTTATACAGATGAAACTCTTCATACTGTTAATTGCTCAATACACCCACTATAGATGAGATATATGCACGATGGTTGCTCACCTTATTGCGTAAAACAGGCCTTGGAAATTCATTCAAATGATAACATTCACTCACACACGTACAAAAATATTTATAAACGCGAGGAGATTATTTTTCTAAAAAAAATTTACTACCAGACGAGCATGAATTTTAATTATGTAGAAAGCAAGAAACTCCCTGCAAAGCTTTTTTTTTTTTTTTTTTTTTTTTTTTTTTTTGCAATGCTATGATCACTAGCATTCACACAAGGAAAATCGGCTGATAACACCATAGTGCTTATATTGCCACTGTTATGTTGCGAGTAAGGTGAGTTTGGCTAGCCATGCCTAAGTCTAGCCAACCTTATTGTGTGGCATGTATAGTTATTTTTGTCCAATGGATGTTCCAGGCCAGACGAATTTTTTATTGCAAGGGGGTTATGCGCGCCTGATATTGAAGGAGATGCCGCGGATGTATAATCTGGCGAATGCACTTAAAAAATGAAGCCCCAAAGAATACATTGATTTGCCTATGAAAAATAGTTTTTATTGTCTTTATGTGGAGGTCGACGATGCAGTAAATTGTGAAGAAATTTCAAAACGCGAGGCGACGGAAAAGAAGTATAAATTTTATGCCGCTAACGCGTGTTATAAACCTTCTATCATAGGTATAGGCAAAGGGGAAATAAAAATATAAATAATTTTCAGACTTATAGTTTTTATTTTCAAATAATTACATTGAGAATCTTTAATCTTTTTATTATTTCTAAAGCTCTTCTCCCCGAGTTTTTGTTATATTCCAGCCTTAATTCATCCACCAGTATATTGGGGTCTGTAGTTTTTCGAATATCATTATCGGCATCATCATCATCATTATCATGACCCTGGTCTTCGGCTTTAGCCATTAAAATATTGCTCCCCGGTGCTTGGGTATACAAATAATCTTTATTTTCACTCAACTTTCGCAATTTTTTCATATGTTTGTATTCATCATCATTATCATCTTCATTACAGGATGTTAAATGGTTCTTTCCATCCAATGTATTTTTATTTTCATAGATATCACATTTAAAAGCATGAGTCGACCGTTTCTTATGCCGTTGAAGGCTATCTCTGCGACTAAACGACTTATTGCATTCTATACACCTATATTCATTAGGGGTGCAGCTGTCTAAAGTTTTGGTATTTTCGTTATATTTTTCAGAAGCAGGAGAATTTTCATTGGCAATCTCGCTATCTCCGTAGGGGTTGTATATCGAGCCTTTAAGGGTATCGGCAGGTGTAGATTTGTCTTCTCTCTCAGTGAATCTTCTTAATGCGCTAAGTTTGGTTTTCAAAACTTCTCGTACACTATTTAATCGTTCATCATCATCATAGTCTAAAGATTCAATGTTCGAAACAGTTTTTAATGTGCCAGTTTCATCAATATTATTCGGCATAGATTTTCCCATATCATGGATATTTCTTTTATGACGTAGGAAGTTATCCCGACGAGTAAAGAATTTACAGCAGATAGGACACTTCATAGTGCTTGCTGGTGTATATGCTTTTAACACCATCACTTGGTGTGTATAGTCTTATATTATAACGAGAGGGGGGTGAAGTATCTGATAAGAGGAGTAAAGAGCAGAAGGAAGAGGAGTAAAGAGGGGGTAAAGAGGAGGAGGAGGAGGAGGAGGAGGCGGAGAAGGAGGAGGAGGAGGGAGTGGGGTTGATTTGGTGTTATTTAGTGTTATTTGGTGTTACTTCGGTGTTATTTGGTGTTATTTTGGTGTTGCTGGTGTTTTTTGGTGTTATTTCGGTACTGGTTTGGTGTTATTCTAGTGTTACTTTAGTAAAAGTATAATGAATTAGGAAAGACTATCGAGGGGATTTTGTTTGTTGCGGCAGATCATGGATTTAATTTGAATATATCAACCGAAGGCATGTGTAAATTTTAGAATTATGAAAACTCCTCTAAATTTATCTGCATTTGAAGCAGAAATTAATTTAGTTTCTAAGCATCTGTTTTTTACTGCGTATGAAGATAAAGAAGAACCTACATTAGTAGTAGTAATAGATTTTATTGAACGACCAAAGATTTTTGGGGGGGTAAAAGGGGGGTGATCATAGCATGCACATCTCATTTAAAACGGTGGTGTTAAACGATTAACAACGACAGCAGCAACATGAAGAGTTTCATTTGTGTAAATTGTGAGAAATCTTTTACAAGGGGCACTGGTTTAAAAAGACATCAAAAATATAACTGTAAGAAAATGTTAGAGCCTTCTACCCCAAAAGAACAACAGCAGCTCTCAGCATCACGCCCCAAGAAAACAGCGGAACAACAACAAACCCCGACACCAAACCCCGAGAATACAACAACACAACAACTACCCTCACCATCAGCCCCTGAGAAAATGGCAGAGCAACTTACTTTGAAGACACCAAGTCCAAAGAAAATGGCTAAGCAGTTTACCAACGGCAGCAGCAACATGAAGAGTTTCATTTGTGTAAATTGTGAGAAATCTTTTACAAGGGCCCCTGGTTTAAAAAGACATCAAAAATATAACTGTAAGAAAATGTTAGAGCCTTCTACCCCAAAAGAACAACAGCAGCTCTCAGCATCACGCCCCAAGAAAACAGCGGAACAACAACAAACCCCGACACCAAACCCCGAGAATACAACAACACAACAACTACCCTCACCATCAGCCCCTGAGAAAATGGCAGAGCAACTTACTTTGAAGACACCAAGTCCAAAGAAAATGGCTAAGCAGTTTACTTTTAAGATACAATTCAATCCTACATGGGATGAAATGCTACTGGGGGTACATAATAAACTACCCTTTGGCCTAAAAGCACAAAAGTATTTATTAGAAGAACTGTACTTTGAAAAGTTTGAAGAGGCCTGTAAAAAATTATTGAAGGAAAAAAGGACAGATGAAGGTGTTAAAATTATTGCGCGGTTCAAATACATTAACAAATTAAATGAACATCTGTTTAAAACGGTAGAATTTAATACGATTTTGAATGGAGAAAACCTTAAGCAGGAGTATCTTACCAAGGTTACGAGCCCTATAGTGCAGAAATTAACTGAAATGGAGGCAGAAAAAACAGCTATAATAATGCATATGTGTTTTATTAAATTCTTTTTCGAAAATCTACAGCCTCTGGAATCACTAAAATATATTGAACATGTACAGATAAATAACAAGGAGTACAAGATGGATGAAGACTGCAACTTAACATTTATTGATGAGAAAGAAGAAGAAATACCAGGCTATAGGCATATGTAAATGTTGACTGTAAATAAAGATGCGTATTAAAAAAAACCAGTAGTGTATTGATTTCGCCTTCTAATACTCAGGGCAGCCGCTCTGCGGTTGGTGTAAAATTGAATTTTTTTAAGCCTATACACCTATAATTTTTCTTTAATGATCAAGCGGGGTGGTTTTTTTAAAAAAAAATAAGAACCGTTTTTCATTATTAGAAAAATATTCTTTTATTTTTGGAATTTATCATATTTATATACATAGTCTTTTAAATCCGTAAGGTATAGAGCTATTATCTTTGAAAAATTTGCGCTTCTCCGCTTTAGGCCTGTATATTTTTACTTCGGGGGTTGATATTACCTCGTGATTTTCTGTGCGTCGTATGTTTTGCGAAATTATGGGGATGCAGCCGTTTTCCTTAGAGTTTAATATCATACTTTCCATTGAGTCAAGATTCACAAGTTCTGAAGTCTTATGATCTAGGCGTATACCCTTTACTTTATTTGTTGCTTTAAATTGGTTTTCTTTTGCACTGAAGTATTCATACGCATAATTTTTAGGGCCTCCGCTCACAAACCGCCTTATATAACTACCTTTGCCAAAGCATTCCAATTCATCAGTCATATCGCCCACGAATTCCCCAGTTGGTGGGTCATATTCTCTCTCCCTGCTAACATAAATGACAGAATCGGTGTCATAATATAAAGCTCGATCTCCAAGTTTTTTCAGGTAGCTGTACAGTTTAAGCCGCGCCTGTGTAGTAGTATAAGCAGCTATGCAAACGTTTACAGTCGATAAAGAGTCGGCAGCCTCTTCTTTGTAACCCCAATTGGAGATAATCGTATCTTCACCGACTGGGAGGATATGGTGGACTTCAGTGGCTGGGTTGGCAAACAGTGAATATAATTCTGCTGGGTTATTTATTATAGTTGTCCTCGGTTGGTTTTCACGCTGGCCAAACTTTCCCCAAAAGGAATTTAATATTAACTTGGCTAAAGATCTTAATCCTGGGTTGGGTGTAATTTCATGAAAACTCAGCTTTATCCCCTCATTCTCCAGAAAGCTATCAATATAGTGGTTCTTCTCTTCCTCAGATTGGCAACTGCTCGGCCATCCTGACGCTTGCTGCTTCATTTTGATGAATTTATTCATCATCCCCGTGAATAATCCGCCCACCCGAGTTAGTTTATCGTATTGTTCGATTTCATAACGCCATATTTCATATATTTCCAGCAATTTATAGCCCTGATTTAAGGCCTCTTTAACTTCATCGATTACCCATGTGCCTATTAATGCCCTTTCTTCATCCGTATGAGGACATTCTTCAGACTGATTTTTCTCTCCACCACAGAGGCGACACAATGAAAACATTAACTTATTGTTTTGTTTTATTGGTAGAACAGGATGATATAACCCTTCTGGGGGTAAAATTTTACATTTAATTAGCCCCTCTGTATTATTTAAATTCACCACGGAACAGGCCCTGCTTCCAACATACAACTTTGGATGGCCGACTGGAAATTTTCCATATTTACAAACCCAGGGATACAGCGAGCATACATCGATATATTTAATTTTCTCCCCTGGCTTGCAATGATAGCGCATAACAGTATTTTCTGTTCGGCCACCATAAAAAGCATCGCGAGGATTTAACGGTATGTTTACCAACAAAGGATGGTCTTTCAAATATCGCATGTCTTTATTCTTCTCTAACTGCCTGCGAAAATCACACTCCCACATTTCTGATACCTCGTATCCATAAGACCGTAAGCGCTCGGTTTTTACCATGGTAGCTTCATATCTCCTATTTAAAGTATCGTTGGGGTCGTCATACAGGGGAGCATCGCGGTTATGTGTTAGACATGTTTTGTGTCCATGATAATAGCAGCCATGAAATTCGAAAACCTGATTTGTCTCAGGACAATATCCATCTACCTTAACCCCATTTAGCACACTCTCTCGTTGTTTAGCTGCATGCAAGATATTAATTTTGCGACGATCTTCCTCCCATATCAACCACTGCACTGCTATTTCTGACTGATTATCGGCTTTTCGATACCCATTTTTTGGAATAATCCCGATAGTGTCTGTCTTGAGAAAATTGCGCCTGTAGACAAGGTTGCATGCAGAGGCTATAGTCACTGCCTCCAAAAATGGTTCAATATTACATTCATCTACCATCAGCTTTCTAAATTTTAAACATGCCTCTGCCAAAATTTGCACGTCGCTAACACAGTATTCAACAATATCACGCTGCATATTAAATTCGCCGTTTTTGTGTTCTTCATACCATTTCAGAAATATAGCTCGTTCTTCTGTTTTCATCGTATCAGGGCCATAATATTCTATTGGCGGTAGTGTGCCAGTATAATTTTCATTTTCGGCAGTGTTGAAAAGATGTGGGAAATAACCTTTTTTATAAATGGGCGGTAGGTCAAATGCTTTTGGTAATAGGGCTAGAGCCATCGGGAAGTAATTCAGAGAATCTATAAATTTCACGTTGCTCAGCTGCATCATGATTATTTTCGTACCTCGCATAATTAATTCAGGTTTTAAATTGGTATTTTGCAAAATATGACTCAATATAAATTGATGGTCAAATGCTTGGCCATTGTGTGCTATAATAATTACCTTCTTGAACAATTTTCGCTGATTCAGTAAATACTCTACAAAGTTCTGAACGGGGCGAACTTTTAAAACCTGTTGTCTTATTCCACATTTTTCACATATGCGCAGATCTTTTTCAATACAGTGGTCGCATCGCTGTTGAAAAACGCATAAATTTGGCTCATGCAGCATAATTTCCCCTATTGATCGTTCTTGAACAACTTTTTCTCCCAAGACTTTTTCCTGTCGTGTCTCTAAATCGTAGAAAACAAAAAGAGTATCTTTTATGGAGGGTTTACGATTATCCTGCTGGATAAAACATAAATGCCCTTGAGGTACATGCTTGTTGCATATTTTACAGAAATATTCTCCGCATACATGAATTTTATCAGCTTTGTATGTTTTCAAACAATCCATACATCTTTTAATCTGTTCACAGATGGTTTTCTTATTTAATGATCCAGACGCGGTGTGATTATCGAAGCATTGCTGTCCTCTAAAACGACGGTTACATTTTGAACATTTGATTTCGACTATATTTTTATTAGTGCAGCCTGATGTCTGTTGGCAGCAGGGACATGTTCCTCCGCATCTATGATCGTTTTTATTATTATACGGTATATGACATGTTTCGCAATAATAAGCGCAGCAAAATGCAGCGGTGAGGGATGTTATAACATTATAATGATTTTTGTTATATAACAGATTCAGCCTAGGGCCGTCGCTCTGTCCTTCAAAAATTACATCTCGCCCCTTAGTTCCGTACTGATAAACAACAATATTATATTCTTTCAGATGGTTCTGAAACTGCTGAAGTTCAGAAATTCCCACGCCTTCAATCGGAATATGAATTTTTGATTCTGCTAACAATTTTGAAACAAGGCGAGTTTGTAGTTTTCCAATATTTCTTCTAATTTTCCTATAGTCGATATCTTTCTTTACGCTTGCGATTGCAACCACCAATGCTCGAGGTAAGCACAGATTGTCCTTATTATCTATCACGGCGATACCCCTCCTCGTAGCGCACTCTTCAATAAAAGTATTATATTTATTATTGCGATTATTTCGTCGCCCTTCTGGTAAGCGCACCGATGTCACCCCCAAACAAAACGTATCTGTGCTTAATCCTGAAATAGAAAATGCTGGTAGAAAACCTCGACCAAATCACCCACAAATATAAAAACATACCTTCAGAATTGCTTTGAAATATTTTCGAAATCATTTCCCATATATCTTCTATTGTAATTTCCGAAGCCGGTTTAAAATTCATCCACCCCGGCCCCCTCTCCTTAAAACTGTTTCCGCAAAAAGTAATCCCGACCTGATCGTTTGGCAGGAGCCCCTTTACGGCATACTGAATAATGCCTTCCACTGAGGTCTTAATCCATGAGGTGGGCTCCTCATTTTGGGGCACCGGTGCGATTTTAAACTCTACTTTACGACCTTGTAGATTGAACCTTTTGATATAGGTTATGTTGTCTTTTGTAATAATGAATTTTTCCATCTTTCAATAACTTGCTACGATCGAACACCTTGAAATATTCAATTAAGAATGAGCGTACATTCCCGTGTAGGTATATTTTGTATTAATCCCCTCACAAAAAATTTATTCACGATCGTAGATAGAAACGACTTAATCGCGAAAATATACGAAGATGTAACGATTATAAATCAATATCGGACTTTGTCTACTCTACGATTAAAAATATTCTCATATTGATTTAATCATAATTATACCCCCACTATAGATCCGCGATATTTGATTGATATTTATGGGGTTTTTATCTATAGTTGGAATTTTAAGTGCTATTATTCACTAAATTGTATGCCCGAGGCATCACCTTCAACACCAGGCGAGCATAACCCCCAGCAATAAAAAAATTCATTTGGCCTGGAACATCCATTAAACAAAAAAATTACTATGCATGCTACCCGATAAGACCGGCTAGACTTAAGCATAGTTAGTCAAA